>VDFB02234022.1:0-10241 GCA_007258455.2 Sequoia sempervirens
GATGCTATTCTTTTAATAGAGCACATGAGTGATGAAAGAAAGTAAAGAAGCAATATATGTCTCTATTAATGATAATAATTGGAATAGATTAGAGAAAATGATACAAAAAACCTCAAAGAAAATGACTAACATTAACCAGCCAAAAGACCAAAAATATATGATATCCTTAAGGAAAATTATATTAAAGATTCATTAGATGTTTCGAAATAGTTTCCACTTGATTGGAAGAGGTTTCTTATTCAACATATTGAAAAATGGAAGAAGCAAAGGATAGCAACACAAAGCTCCAAAACAAGATAATGAATCTTTTCCACAAGAAATGTTAAAAAATAAACTATTAATACTACAATAACATATACCTTAACTCAAACCGTGCTTGCTACATTCATTTATGTTGCTTTTTTGAAAAAAAAAAATAGATTAATAATTTGTGATTTATAAAAGATAAAAGCAATCATATTGCTGCACGATATAATTTTCATCATTTTTCATTTTCTTTGTCATGTAATCCCTCAGATTTACTTTATTTGAAATCTTGACTTGAAATATTAATCTCCCATGCCACAATAAGGCCAACCTTCGCAAATCTTAAGAATGTATCACAAGATTCCCTGGCATTGCATTAAAGACATCCCATAACCACACCCAAGATTGACCAAATGTTTAACATAAATAAAAAATCTTGGAAAAGGAATAGCAAATCTAAGTTTATTGCATATGTGTTTGAACAAACTTGCACTTCTCAGTTATGTTCTTCGCCATTTAATGCTGTTTCAATGTACAATATATGTATAATTTCAAAACCCCGTTGCTTGTTGCTTCCAAGTTTGCTTTATTAATACATAGAATAACATGGCCAAGACGATAGAATTGCCCAACAGAGAACAATAGACATAGACGGCTGCTCAAAAGTCCTGGTAGTTCCTGGAAGAGGAAAAGGAATCAACCAAATGAAAGCTAACAAGGATGGATAATATCATGCCTACAGAATCTAAAAAACCATTTGAATGCCTTGAACTTCAAGAAATAAAGTTCATAAATAACCCATGATACAAATAGACAAGAAAATTGTCGCAACTCTATTGCACTCACATTACCACAAATTAGACAAAAATAGAATATCTGTGTTGACAAACACAGAATCAATACCACAACAGTATATCAGAGACCCCAGATAGATTAAAACATTGTGCAAAGAGAATGGATCTCTAGATCCATATATAGTTTGGATTGCTTGTAGATAAACTGTGTAGTGTTCCAAAGTGCTCTTGGTCCTACACTGTTTTTGCATGTCAGGGCATTGTGTCTCACAAAGTCATGACTAGCTGTGAATAATTCAGGAGATCTAACCATAAGATGCCATCCCAAGATCTCCAATATCCTATACAATAAAGTCTACTCTAGTTCCTTACTTATGAACTAGATACATGCAATGTGGGTCTATTAAAGCTTATTCTGACCATCCATTCCTTCAAAAGGACATAGCTATAACTTAAAAGTCAATACAGATGCATGGTTTCATGACAAAAAATGAAAAAAACAAATATCAGAAACTTATCAATAGGAATATTACAACAATTATCATTTTTTAAAATATTCGTCTATATTTAATAGTGATGAGTACTAATCAGAAACCATCTGTGTTACCAAAAACAGGAGAACATAATGGAATATATTTTGCACCACGATACAGAGATTAAAAAGTTTTCAGGATACAAACCGATTATATATTTTAAAAAACATATGCAAGTACTATTAATTTTTAACAATTATTATACAAAACAATTACAGATCATTTGCTTTCTTCTTTCTAAAAGTACAATCGCATATCATACTCAGATTCATTATTGAAAGTTGTTAATAAGCAGCAAACAATGTCCATACATGACAACAATCTAATTTGCTATAGGCATCTAGCTTACTAGGTGATATCCTTAAGTGCCAATAAAAATATAACAGAAAACAAAATATGTGAAACATCCCAATGGTGGATTAATTTAACAGATGCTCATCTCAAAAGAGAAATCAATGAAAAAAACAAATGACAAAACTACTACATTATACAACCACAAAGACATATTAGAATGTTCACACAAGACAACAATCTTATTTGCCATATGCATCTAGTTTACCAGGTGACATCCTTCAGTGCCAACACAAAATATAAAACAAACAAAAAAACTGAAACATCCCAACCGGGACTGATTGAGCAGAAGCTCATCTCAAAAGAGATGTCGGTGAAACAGACCAAAAGACAAAAGTACCGCATTCAACAAGCACAAAGATATATTAAATTCTGATTCACTGTTGAAAGTCAATTTGCAGCAAACAATATTCATGCAGACAACAAATTTATTTGCCGTATGCATCTAGTTTACCAGGTGACATCTTTCAGTACCAATACAAAATATAAAACAAGAAAACTGAAAATCTGTGAAATATCCCAGCAGGAGCTTGATAGAGCAGAATATTATCTCAAAGGGGAGATCAGTGCAACAGATCAGAAGACAAAAGTACTCCATTATCAAGTGCAAAGACATCTCATATTCAGATTCATTGTTGGAAGTTACTAACCAGTAAATAATGTTCATACAACCCAACAATCTAATTTGCTGTATGCATCTAGTTTACGAGGTGACATCCTTCAGTACCAATATAGGACATAAAACATGCAACAAAAAATCTGTAAAACAACCCACCAGAAGCTTGATTGAGCCAAAGCTCATCTCAACTAAGAGATCAGCACAACAGATCAAAAGAAAAAAGTATAATGAACAGATATTTAAATGGTAACAGATATTGGAGTTGGTCAACTGCTTGTCATAGGCAATTAACAGCCTAAGAAACACTGGTTTCCCTACAAACAGGTACTAAACATGATGACCTCTGGCCATATAGCAACATAGAAAACCATTGCCTGATTTATATTCCGCATAATGAACTTATAAATAATACATGATCAACCAAAATAGATCAGAAGTATACTTTTTATTGAAAGAGATCACCAAGCCTCCCATGCACGTCAAGACTCTACCACTGCCTGTAACTTGCCTATTCACCCCTCTGCACAATTCTTTACCCAGCTGGTTTGATAGCTGGTCCAGTTTGCAGAAAATATCCTTCAGGGGGGGGACAGATGGTTTCCTCTTCACCCAGAGGTGCTCATGAACTCTGATCTGATGTCACAAGGATGGACCTGAGTTATTCAGGTATGAATTCCTTTGTTTCATGCAGCAAAGAGCTCAAAAGACCATTATCAAGTCATCCTTATTCTCCATGAAAGAAAATGAAAGTTACAAATAACAAGAACCATACCCCAAATACAGCCTTCTGTTGGTGAGCTGGGACAAAGGATCTGGCTTCTTGCAGAAAAAGTATTGATCTTCTGCTTCAGGGTGCCCATCTTGAACCATGTGGATCAATGGCTACAGTGATGATGTCTGAAGGATAATTCATTGCAGTTTTCACATCAAAGTAGGAGAAAAGATGAAACATTCTGGGTTGGGGAAGCAAGGGCATGGTTTATGAATAAATCTGTTCATTTTATGAAACCCTGATCCCCAGCATTCAATCCTACAGAAGATCTTCTTAGCACTGTCCTGTTCTGTGACTATTTGCCACTGCTCCCAATTGAATACTAGGAGGAATTTGCTCTCCAGAGAATTGGAAATCAAGTTAGTAAATATGAAACAAGTGCTGAATTCACGTGGAACCTGGGGGTTGTGGATCATTGTGTATGTGTCAGTGTAGACTTGCAGAAACCCCTTGCTGAAGGAAGTTTAATGGATATGGGTGGAGTAAAATGGGAACAGCTCATTTACTACAAGAGTATATATTGTTCTGGTGTCAGGTCTGCCACAAGCATAACCACTTGTCCAGAGTCTGCCCCACTCAAGAGAGGCAAGAGACACAAGAACACATAGAATCAGGTGCCAAGCTCTCCTAACACAATGAATGACAACTAAAGCCCTGCCTAACCACAGACTACAGGCGAAACCCAAATTTTGGAAGAATTAAGAAAAGACAACAGAACTCAATGGATGACAAATTTTGGAAGGCATACAAACCTTAAGACAAATTACAAATAAAATCATACTGGTACAGGCAGTCCTCTCTCTCTAAAAACAAAAGACCAATCCAGGGTGATCATCAAACTCAACATGTCTACGGCATTCAATAAGTGCAATTATGACCTTACATAAAAGTCCCCTAAAGCCTTCACATTTGGTCATGATTTCAATAAATGGATCCAAAGTTGTAACTCCACACCTATTTTTTGTGCTTCTCCCATTGGAATCATGGAGATTGAGACATGGGGATCTCTACGCCCATACATTTTCATCCTAATGAGTGAAAACCTCTAATGAAGTGCTGAAGTTACAAGAACAAGATTCCAGACTTTGGCCTAATTACACTGAGCAATAGAGAGAGTTTCCAATTTCCAATTTGCTAATGACACAATTATCTTATCCACTCTTCTTCTGGGGGAAATTCAACAGTTAATGGATCCTTGCCGCTTATGAGCAAGCATTGGGACACATATTAATATAAGCAAGTCTCAAGTCTATGTTTGCCAATTTCCAAGCTACCGGTAGAAGGAAAATTCAAGATACTATCTATATACACCTTATTTTGGCTTTACTAACACTTTTCTCATGCAAAACTTCTTAGCACATTAATCTCCCTAACATATTGAAAGATCCCCAACCCAAATCTAATCTGATTTTCTGAGTTTTGTCTTTTCAAAGTCTTTGACCAGAGAATAGGTAGGTTTTTGTTTTTGTTTTGTTTTTGCGTTTTTTCTAATTTTTTGTGTGACTTTTGAGTTTTACCAAATATGAATGCAATTTGCTCTTGAGATACAAAGGAATTCAACTGAAATAAACTTCTAATTTTTTTGATTTCAAACAGCAATGCATAAAATTGTAAAATTAAAAATTTAGGAACACCATTCATCAAGTAGTCATACCCGGAGTCCAATGCTAACTTGCAATTGAATTTTATTGATGAAATTCCAGTGAAATACAAGATTACAAATCAAATATGCTCCTCCAATATTTTGTCCAAACCCTAGCAGCAACACAGATGGTACGACTGCCCTTGAGGATGGAACGGCTAGCAAAATCAGTCACCAAAATCCATAAATCTGCTCTCCAAATTGACAAATCTGACCTCCAAAACCCTAGCTTCCTGCTGCCAGCAAGTAGAATGCAAATATGTGATAGTATTGGCATGGGAGAGGTTTGATCTATCAATGGCAGCCTCTGATTTGAAAAAGTAAGATGATATAACACTGCTGCAAACTTAGATCTGAAAAATAACTACTTGAAACTCCTCCAATGAAGCCCCAAAAGGAGCCAAGGTAGGCCTCCTCAAGGTGAAGTGGGTTCTCGTCAATTCCACGATAGCCTTTGAGTTTTGGTTCCCAAAGGCTGAAACACTGGAAACCCCTCCCAGGCTCCACCTGCAAATGCTGATATGAAAAGTGACAATTAGAATGCAAAATAGGAAAGGCAGACACTTAGCTTTACTGTAGCCTCAGGCTTTTTAAGATAATATTAAAATATTCCTCCCGAGGGTCTTTTCCTCATCAAAAGAAAGGCCACATTTTAAAAACAACTTGAGTTTCTAGGATGGGGCACTTTTCACCTATTCCTCTTATAATTCTTTATTTACTATTATTCACCTTTTACTATTCCATTAAAGCAAACCTTAATATTTTCACTTTAACCCTGGATTCATCAACTGAACTCCAAACTAAAAAGCTCATAAAGCTCCCAGCTAAACTCCACAACCCTCGGTTGGGTCCTCTAACCATTCTGCTGACCTACGGGAACCCTAATAGTAGGCCAACCACCACTATAGTCTGAGTTGCCTAAGGAAGGGACATTATAGTCCTCGCTTTCTGAAGATTGTTTGCCCTCAAACAATTTGCACCTGCATGTCGAAACTAAATACCAGGATCCCATATCCACCTCAAGAATGTTGCTCCGCCAATCCGCTATGCTACTCTGATATCAACATCACTATGCCTGGAGTTGTGAAGCAACTCATTATGATCTAGAAGAAACAATGCACCAATCATGTGAATGCCAGAATCCCAAATCATCCTACGTGCATAATCAATCAAGTCAATCTGCCATGTGCTGCTATTGTAAATGAGAACATCATCTATCCAACCGAGAACCTCACTCCAGCAGAAACCACAGGTACCTCTAATGTCAAAGGATGATGGGAGCTCATCACTATGCCATCCTCTAACAAAGAAAGAACGATCCCAATCTTTCCAAATTCCCCAACCAGTTGTTGTCCTAAAGGACCAAACTAAAGTCTTTGTGATCAATAGAATGAAACAACAATCTATCACCATTGTGAGAACTCTAACCCAATGAACTATGGTTGAAAATTCCATACTCAAAAATGTAGAGCAGCAAAAACCCAAAGGTTCGAATATGAAGTACTATTGTCCTCTACATGCTCCATGATGTCTTCTTCATTTACCAAATATACTCTCCAAATGTGATCAAGGAATGATATTGTTATGAAACAAAGGCACAATGTCAAACCTTGCATGCAATGTGGTTCTTCAATTCTTATCACATATTCTTGCATAACATCAAGATGAATGAAACCATGTAAAGATGGGAGATGGCTGATCACCAACATGAGACCCACCTTAAATTTGTACCTTCCACGTTTGCCTTCATAGATGCTATCATAGCCTGTTGTCCTAAGGTGTGTGACATACTGAAAACTCCTCTCATGAGCTGTCAAACTTCCCACCTCAAGGCTGCTATTATAAATTAGACCAGCAATTAAAGTGAAGTCAATGATGTTTGTATACTCATGCATAAAAAAAAAAGCCCATCTCATACACCTTACCTATCAAGTGATCGTGTCTCCACACACTCCAATCCAACCCGAAAATTGATGTAGACCCAGATAAATCTGAATATACAATGTATAACCATGTAGGACAGCCACGTGTCAACCATGAATCCATGAAAATTATGTCACAATCCAACCAATAAACAGTTGCATAAGCATATGAAATAGGTGACAAATGCATAGTTGTATTGTAGTTGTCTCCATTAATACCCAAAGCCAACCCAGGAGTGGCTGATCCATTGAACATATCACCCATAAAATCACGATACACCTTAATGAAATTGTCAACATCAACTGAAAACTCAAAATTTTGGATGTTAGATAGCTCTTAGTTCTCATCATCCGTGGAGTCATGTGAATCAAAATCTTGTTGAAGATGAAGCTTGGCTTGATGAGCCATCAACTTGGCTTGCCTTGCCCTCTCTAGCCAATCATCATTCAACATTTGGGACTGAGTCATATCCGCTGCTCCAAAATGTCTAAACCCAGTCCTAACATGAGATATATCATGTGACTTATCATGAACAAAGCATGCATCATGTGTACCCACCATATTAGAATTATCATGACTCATTTCCCGATGATTAGAAGCACCAAAATCATGAAAAAGGAAGGATGAATCACTGCTGTTATAAATCAGAGAATTATGACTGAATTGTTTCCTTGTATCCATACCTTTGGAGTCATCAAAGTTAGAGCAAACTAACATGCTCTTCGATGTCCCATTTTTAGTCTCATATTCAAGTGCCTTAAGCACAATGTGTTTACCCATATGAGTGAACTCTAACACCATCTTGTTGAAGTCTTGGACAAACCTTCCAAGAGACTTCAACCATTGCACACCAAGTACCACATCCGACTCTCCACCAATACCTACAACAAGGTAGTCATCTGTGAAAGAATAATTATCCAATGCAATGGATAATCATGGTATCCTCCTTGTGCAACTCGTTTTGGAACCATCCACTACCATGACTTGGAATCCTTCGAACTCTTCAGCTTCTAGTCCCATATTAGCTACAAAGCCCTCATTGATGAAATTATGAGTAGCACCACTATCTACCGTGCATAACACCCGTTGTTTCTTGACAATTCCTTCCCATACGAAAGAGTGATATCTAGGAACACCAAAAAGAGTAGCAATAGTGCCATGTGCAACATCAGGTGTATCAAATTGCATAAACTCAGTCTTCAAACAAGAGACATCATCAAAATTGCCATGTATCATACTTGCCTCTTGTAGTCCATCAATAGTAGGAATGGTACCACTACTTTCTTCATAACTATTAGTGGCAATGTTATTAGAAAATTGAAGTATATCACTGCTGTTCCCAAAGTGAAGATTAAGATTGATTTTAGTCTTTGTTTCATTGCCTATGATATATCCTTTGTTTGTTCAACCTATATACATTCCTTCCTTGGAAGAAACATGGATCTAAAGTAATTTTCCCTCTGCTGTCCTGTTTGTTCCCTGTATTTGCAGTGATCTCTGATTTCTTGCAATTGCTGTTGTGCTTGGGAAGCAAGTGCCTTAGCCTTTGATGCTCTTTGACTCCACTTATTGCACATGTCTAGTGTCTTTCCCACATCACCCATGTTATGGTACAAAGAATCAGATCTTAGGTGGCTTATTTTTTCATCAAGAGGAGTCATTAGGCTGCTGTTACCATTATGAGTGAAGGAAGACTCCAACCTATGTGCTGAAATTTCTATAGGCCCACCATTTGAAGGAGCTTTAAGCACAATTTTATTACCATCAGCCATAAACTCCAACTCCATTTTGTTGAAGTCTTGGACAAACCAAACATTATCAAAATGCAAGATCTTTTTAGTAAGCAACCTCTAAGTCTATGTGTTCAACTTTTGAAAACAAAATGCTTCATAAGATCTTAATAATTGTCCTTGTAGAAGATGCATGCATAGTGGAAATGAATTCAAATATACTCCATTGCACATAAATGGACATGTAAACGTGGCTGGCCCAACAAGTGTGTATGTATTATCATCATTGTTTAGAGCCTTCAAGGGGCTCTCTAAAGAGGGAAGTCATAAAACTTCATAATGCAAACTAGACCAAAATTTGAAACTCATGCATCATACCTCCTTTCTTCATCCTGCACAACTCAACATGCTCTTCTTGTGGGCTTACCTCAAGAAGCTCTTCACTTGTATGCCATCATCCACACATTCTTCCTTGGAAGAAATAAGGACCCTAATTAATGATTCTATTTGTCTTCTTGCATTTATCAAGCTGATTGCATCTTTCCTTGACCTCATGCAAGTGTTGTCTTGCTTGGACAACAAACATTTTTGGCCTATACTTAGCTCTTAGTGACCACCCATCACACACAACCCTTGTGTCCCTATAACATCTTCCATAGTGTCGTGAATGGGAATCAGGGACTTACTGTGGTTTTGAATCCACAATATATATACCTCATGTGTAGCACTCTCAACTTGAGTATCATCATAGCAAGACTCGACAACATCATTACTTTCATGTGAAATGCATGCTACTACATGACTAGAGATGTTGTTGTAAAAATTAGAATAGATGTCAAACCTTGGTGCCATGTTTTCAACACCTCTAATGGGATGACCTGTGATTGTAAGCCCTTCCACTTTGTGATCAACATGATGACTCAATGGTGTGCTACGTATCTCCCTTTGATCCACAGTTATTTCTTCTTTAGGACTCCCACATGATGACTGATTTTTGTATTGATTGTGATCACTTGTAGGCTGCAAACTACAAACAAGTGTTTCTTATTTTCCTTGGTCTTGCACATTAAAATCTTCACCTTTTCCAGTGGCTTCTTTACCATCTTTTGATATTTATTTCTTATTTTGCTGTTGATATGGACTTGAAAACTTTGAATCATCCTCATCCTCATCCAATATATACCTAATAATTGTGTGAAAGAAATCATGTCTTGTATCTTTTGAGGAAGAGAGAGATACTTGTCATAGCAGGCTATAACTGCTTTATTTGTTGGTGAAGCATGAGAACTCTTAGCTGCTCTTGTAGATGGATATGAACCAGTATTGTGTCTAATTTTCCTTGAAAGGGAATCCTCAACATACTACAATTTACGAATGATCTTGTGTTGTGTTTGTTCAAATTCTTTCCATGCTTGTTTATTGTTAAACAACCCTGCCATGATGACCTATCTCGCTATCCAAACTGGAAACCAATCCACTGTAGTATACACAATTTGAATTCACCCAATAGGCTTCCAAAATCTAGGCTTTAATACCACTGAAAGATTCCCAACCCAATCTGATATGATTTTTCTAAGTTTGTCTTTTCAAGAAGTCTTTGTCTAGCAGATAGGAGAGGTTTTGTTTTGTTT
>VDFB02234026.1:8937-53462 GCA_007258455.2 Sequoia sempervirens
ATAGTCACTTGAGATGTGACAGTCAAAAAGAGGCTGAGCAGTGACAAAATAATAAAGCTCAAACCTTGCATAGTAAAGTGGAGATTTTAACAGTGAGTTTCCTCACCCCCTTGCTGACCTTAAGGGTTTTTCAAATGCTTTTGGTAGTGTTAGACAAGGAAAATGCAATCAGGGAATGACTGTCCAAATGAAGTAACAGTGGTAATCATAAGTTCAATGTTTCTTCTTAGCTATTAATGTATAATGGAGGTAGTGGATTTCATGTTTGAGCAGTGTTTTGAGACTCATCAAAGATGGGAGAATAGTGAATAATACCTTGTGGACTGTGAAGTAGTTTCAATAAGGTTGAAGGATCTTAAGAACTACAATACCATGATACAATGACTCCCCTATAGTAAGTAGGCAGTCTATAGGGAATAGTTTGATTTTATAGAAGGATGCTCATGAAAGGAATCTTCAAGTGATAGTGAGTGAGTTGTTTAAGATTGCAGCTGAGGGTGCAATACCCAGTCTTAAAGGAAGTTAGAAAAGTAGTAAATGTGCTAGAAAATCAAATCATACACAACAAATAATTCACAATGTTATTTTCCATAATGCCTGGAGTTTGAAGACAAAAATCTCATTGTATCTTCATGATGAAAGTGGTGACCTTAATGGTCAATCATCACAACTATGATTTTAAAACATGCTATTTTTCTTATGGAGGACATCCCTGCAGGAGTGGTGGTTTGGAACAATGGCGTATGAAGGACTTGCTTTATATGCATACTATGTAGCTCCTTAGCTTTAAGAGAGTGTTCTAGAAGAGAGATTGGAAGGTGGATTATGGAACTCAAGGGTTATCATGAAAAATGATTAAAGAAAAGACCTGAGATCTATTTAAAAGCCCGCATGAAGATATTAAAGATGTCACATGCAAAACCCTAGTAGTCAGAGAGTAATACTAAATACATACAAAAGAGATAGTATTGGGGCAGATTTAGGAGATTTCTACATTATCTAATTATAGGGAAATATGTCATTTATTTATTTTTTAATTAAAATAAATCATTATAAACCTTATATAGGATACATTGATACTTCAAAAGCCTCTCAAGGAATTTGAGATTATGCAAATATATGTCACCATTCATAAGGCTTAGAAAACATTGATCACCTTCTAGAATATCCCATTAAAATGGGTTGTACTTGAATGTACTACATAATTGATATAACACAACCACTCTAAATATCAACTAGAGTTATAGGCTCTTTATTGCAGCAAGAGGTAATCACTCTTCGATCATGCTATAATTACATCCTAACCTGCTAAACTTGAGACAACCTGAATGCACCCAATGATGATTGACACCTACATTATACAACTTGAATTAACTACATTATATGAGTGCCTCCATTTATATCACAACATAGCCACATTAAACTTGGGTCACACATGAATGCATCTTGTATTTGTTATAGCACAACTATGCCACATGACCAATAGAGTTATGGATCACATAATTACAGTCACAAGAATTTGTTCCTGAAGGATCTTATGGTGATTCCAATACAACAAAAACTGACATGAAATTTCAAACCCTTAACTCTAAAAATGAAATATGATGAGATGTTGCTGTAAATATGATTTTCAAACCTGGAACTACAAATCTGACTTCACAACTGAATTCTGCAAAAAGACAATGACTACCCTCAACCTGGCGATATCTTCTTGAATTTTTTCTTATTTTTCCCAAGAAAATTGTCCTTAGTTCTCCACAAACTGTCTCAAGTAGAGAAAAACACTGTCGCAAGAAATCAGGTGCGAACTCACTTTTCTTTATGTCGGCCACAATTTGTTTTTTTTTCTATTTTTCATGTTTGTCAAAAATTCGACGAAAATGATAGCCGGCATTTTGACGAGCCCTAGGTTCGTCGAAATTTTGACGAACATCGGGGATAAACTTTCAAAAATTGAAAATTACACATCAAATTTTACAAGCACCCGACAAAAATAGAATTTTACATATTTCGTCAGACAGTTTTGTCGGATTTTGCAGTCAAATGTATTAGTGACATTATGGTATTACTACACACGGTAAGGGGAAACGAAGATGTTCATGGATTTGAGGAATGCATGTATTTCTTTATCCAAATTATGTTAAGTGGAGAACAATTCTTGGATTGGGCAAAAATTATCAGTGACCACCTGCACAAGTTGATGACATTCTTTACCCTCAACAGGTTTTTCTAGATGTCCTTATACTTGATATACGTCGTTGCTAGCACTAGACCTTGGTTTGGGTTAAGACCAAGTGATTTACCTCCAGGAAAAGTGCCTATTTATGATTATTTTGATAAAATTTAGCTTCAAAAGAGCTTTTATCATTTTAGGAGAGTGACTGACACTTTCACCATGAGAATGGTCAGGGAGTTACAAGGACATCCTACAATGAGGTTATCGCCTAAAGCAATATAATTTGTAAACTTCTATGGCAACTATTTTATTCAATTTCAAAGATTCTCCTACATGAGGGTTGGGGGATATGCAGGATTCCCAATCAAATTTCCTAAATACCCTGAAGATAAATGGGTGCTCATTGAAGTAAGCAGGTCGTTAGCTGATGTAAATAGATTGTGCCAAGGTAGGAAAAGGTTGATAGTTCACTTTCCCTTTGCTTTTGGTGCTTATAGTTGTCAATCTATGTCTGATGCCCTATGAAAGAGAATTATCCAAGTATAATCTATTTCATATGAGGAGCGGACTCCTTTTTATCTAAAATATTATATTAGAAATTATCTAAAATTAAGCCCTATTTTTATCACCAGCCCAATCTTGAAGATTATTGGGCTGACTGTTTTGATGAATATGAAGTCAAGAGGAGTTGGATGAGACTGAAAGTGGAACAGATAATTATTTATGATTTGAAATGGGATCTACAGGGCATTGTAGAAGATGGGTCTAACATGGTAGACCCAGTGTATATTGAATTGATAGAAAACCAACCTATCCCTACCGTGGTCTAGAACTTTAGAGAGAGACACTATTGAAGTAAGGATTGTTGATGTTTTGACCAGAACACAAGAGTGGGTGACCAAGAAAAGAACTAAACAGTCTCATCCTCACACTAGCTCTAAAGATTCATGGCCTACTAAAGGTACTTCTCAGGCTTCTAAAAGTGGGCAATCAACTGGTGGAACTTCCCAGTCATTACCATTAGGGACACAAGGAGATGGTGGCGAAGATCCACCTGATAAGAATCTGTTTTTACAAACCTGTGGGGAAGATATCTTTAACCTACCTATTCTAGAAAAATTTAATGAAGGAGATGAGGAAGATGAGGGTTTGGAAACCTAAATATTAATTCTTCTCCCTCTCAGGATGAATCACCAATCAGAGAAGTAGATACATCTCAGAAGCCACAAGAAATTGCATATGTAGAGAACACTCCTCTTGTTACTAGGACCTTATTTGAATCTCTGAGTTTTAAGACAACCAAGGTCTCGGTGACTCCAACCTGGTTAGAGGACTCTTTGTCAAGGAAAAGGAAGTATATATAGCCTATTTTACCTAAGCAGGATATGGTGGGCCAATTGTTACAGAGGACTTCATCTTTGAAATCAAAGAAGTTGAAGACTAATGTTAGGTTGATAGATGATACTAAATTAGGAAGCCTCCAAATAGAGATTGCATACCTTTCAGTGCAAAAGGATGTTACTCAAGTAGTGGCAAGTGATTTTGAATTGAATAGAATAGATCTTGGCCCTCCTACGAGAGATGGAGATGTTTAGATTTTTTAGGTGTCTGTGGCCAGAATGGTTGAAAGATCAAAAAAGGATAAAGAAAGTAAGAATTTATTAAAGGCCCGGGTTTGTAACTTGATTGAATTTTTAAGGTCTATCTTTGAGCTTGTTCCTCAACCCCTTTCTCAAGCCGATTCCTTTGTAGAATCTCTAATTGTGGTTGGAAAGGAGGCCACAACCAAAATTAAAAGTTTCCAAACCTTGAGTAAGGCTACAGATGATTGGAGTGGGTCTCTAATTAAAAAAGGGAGCTTGGTCATTTCTGAATCCATAAAATGATTCCTAGAAACAAACACTTTGAAGAGCACTTTGGGGGATGAAATCACTATGATTGAAAAGGAGGAGAAGCTATGGAACAACTGTCATACTAAACTAAAGTTGTTGTTAAGATGGGATATGGAGAAGATGACTACAAAATAGGTTATACCCAATGCTTCAAACACCTGTTACTTGGCGTGGAACAAAGGGGTGGAGTGGAAGTTGCAGATTACTAAGAAGATTCTACAGAAACTTAAGGAAATCATTAACGAGTGTACTGCTATTTCAGAAGAAGCACTGTGCATGTTGGTGGCTCTTGGGTTACTCCAAGATAAAGGTGAGATTAGGAATAACATGGAAACCAAGATTCTGATGGATGATTTCTAGAAGGTGATTAAGGAAACACTTGATTCGCCTTCACTTGATGTCCAACACCTACAAAATCTTAGCGAATTACATATGGTCACATCCCAAGCAATTGATCTCATGCAAGTTTGTGAGCGTCGCTTGGAGATAGATAAGGATAATCATCTGATGTGGAAAATGAGGATTACAAATGTGGATATTCCCCAACATAAGGATTTGATGCACATCCTTAAAGCTTTCCAAGCCTAGAGAAAGAAACCCTTAGTGACCCCAGAAGCTAGAAACAAAGCGACGCCATCGTGATGGCTTAGCTTTCCTTTCTTTCTTTTATGTTTCTTTTCATTTTGATCAGATATGGACATGAAAAAGAGGTGGTTACTCATCTGCCTATTTAATTGTATCTATTTTCATATACTCTCTCTCTAGACACTTTGAAAAATTTCTCAATACATATTTTCTTGGAATGAAATGACCGCTTTGTCTGTATGCATTCAGTTGTGAAGTTAATCTGAGTTCTTTAATCTTTGTGTTTGAGAACATATTAATGCATATCTTATCTTTGTGTGAGTAATGCAATTATCTTCATATTTTATTTCATTTCTCAAATGGTATTGGGTGTATACTTTATTCTTGAATAGTTTAAATTGAAATTGGCCTTTGTGTTGATACTTCTTACTTGTTGGATCTTGCATTTGATATTTGTGAATTTCCCTGATATTAGGTTCACCTTTCCTGCTTTCTAGTTAAAATCATACATGGTATTTACTTTTAAGCATTTTAATTCATTGAAAATCTTGTGAGGGAGCTATACCTCAACAAAATTCAAAGGATATTTACCTTTGTTTAAAGGTTGATATTCAGAGCTATTAGGTTAACTGTGGCACCTTTTAGGCAGGGAATTGTGATATCTCAAGGTGCCCAGTCTGTTATCCAACATATTTTTGGTGACTTCGCTGGGGAAATCAAAGTTTTAATTTTCGGTTGTCTTGTGTGGGAATACTTCATAGGTAATTTAGTTAACCCTGGATTCTCATAGATTTACCTAGAGGGGAAAGAAGTAGGGGAGTTTTTTATCCTATTTTTGAAACCCTAGAAAGAAATATTTTTTCCTATATCATTCCCTCTAGTCAAAGGGTTGGGACTAGAAGCATACCTACCTCACCTACTAGGACACCTTCCAACCACTCTATCTCCCAAGTACTTGTTTTACACAGGACTTTTTTACCAATTGTAATTAATTTCCCCTTAATATGTCTCATCAACAACCCCAATAGCCCATCCCTTGGAGTGTTGCTATTGGTCCTTTGCAGTTACGAAATAATTTACATGATTTACCAAAGGGTTCTTGTAAGAATTTTCCTAAATTTTGGGGATATGGAAAAATCTCACCAGAGGAATACATTGACGCTTTTTTTTCCGCATGTGGCATGCTTGCAATACAAGAAAAAGATGTAGTAGTTAGATTTTTCATAGAGTCTTTAGCTGATGCAGCGACACAATGGTTTATTAGTTACCTCATGGATGTATTACTAATTGGGCCACTATGCATAGTAAATTTGAAGCTAGGTTCAAAAGTGCAGATGACGACCTAACACTGATAGCACAAGTTACTCAGATGAAGGAAGCAAATGAATCTATGAGAGACTGTGTGGCTAAATTTAATAAGATAGTAAACCAAATTATAGTGGCTAAAATACCCTCTGCAAAAATGCAAAAATGTTTCTCCATCAATGTGCAACACCCTAATATTGGTCTTCTCTTAAAGAGGCAGCCATTGAACACTCTAGAAGTTACACAGGGATTGGTCATTGAATTAGAGCACGATTTTATTTAAGTTGGGAAATGGAAAAAAGAATTGCATATGAACAAAGCACTTCCTACTACTTCATATGATCCTATGATCCAAAGATTGGCTAATTACATAATTAATCTCAAAAGGTAGATGCCAAAAGGTAACCAGCTCTATCGAGATATCCCTAGGAAGACAAATTTTCAGTTGGGGAATAAGACACTACCTTTGCCTCCAACTCAACAAAGGTTGGCAATTGAAGCTCCTCCTCTAGACAATTAAAATAAAATGTGTTTCTTTCACCTCACATCTGATCATGATGGTGTTGACTACCCTAAAATGAATAGGTTTATGCAATTGACTACTACCAAGGAAGTTATTGAAGAAGTCACAAAGGAAGTAACTTCATCTAATCAATATGGCGACTCTGCAAATGGATACTTAGAATTCAAACCTGATGATGATAAAGGAGGAGATGTTTACATCACTTTGGATGATGCTACCTGTGTTGTTATTACCTGAAGCCAACAACATCACAATCAAAAAGGTACTCCTAACTCTCCTAAAGTTCTACTTACAAAAGCTAGTGCGACCTCTAAGGGTGAAAATGTTTCACAAAGTTTAGTTAATAACTCCCCTAAAAATCCTACTATATCACCCCCGAAAGGTCAAGCTAGGGCTTTTGATATTGTGCAATTTTGTAAGACTACTATAATCCAAATTTTCCAGGCTGATTATCTAAAGATGAACCCTAAGGAATTTGATAGGTTGATTGAATATGTTAGGCCAGGACATTTTGAATCATGTGTAAGCCTAGATGAAGTAATGATTAAATCCCAAGACTTAGCCACTAATGCTACATCTTGTAGTAAGTTTCCCCCTTCATCAACCTCTGATGCAAAACCTTACCTATTCTATTTATCATTATTTGTAAATGGGTTCTGAGTTAACAATTGAATCATTGACTCAAGAGCTTCTGATAATGTCATGCCTGCACAAATTGCTAAAGCTTTAGGGCTAGAAAAGACTAAAATTTTCAAAAAAGTGTTAGTCAATGGATTTCAAGCAAGTTCCCTTACTTGGAAAAATTAAAGATGCTCAAGTTGCACTTGCGGCTTACCCAAAAAAGAAAATCAAACTCACCATATTGGTCACAAATATACCTGCTAGTTATGGTATGCTTATGAGCAAGAGCTTTTGCAAAGATTTGGGAGGAGATATACAGATGGATTGGTCATATGCCACTATTCCTATTGGTAAGGAGAAAGTGTACCTTGAGCCTAAGTCAAAAGCCAAGATAATTCTGCTCAAGTCTGAAGACTCTAAAGCACAAATCTTGTATGAGGAAAATGAATTTGGAAACTATATGATCTTCTCAAGAGGATAAAAAGAAGATGATATATGTATTATGGATTCAGAACCCGAGCTCTAGACAATGGAATTTGATGGAAGTTGCTCCCATGCTGGGTCAAGAGCAGGGGTTGTTCTTATTTCTCCTTTTGGTAAGAAATTTCCTTTTTCCTATAAGCTCAAATTTGAGAATATAAACAATACTGTTGAATATGAAGCTCTTTTATTAGGGTTAATTGAAGCTAATGGTATGGGAATAAAGATTCTTAAGGTTTTGGGAGATGCTAAACTAATTGTTAAGTAGGTGCAGAATTTTTTCATTGTTAAAAATGAAAGGTTGAAGCATTATCAGAATCAAGTCTGAACTGCCACTGAAAGCTTTGATGCCTTCTCAATAGAATCCATTCCCAGGGAATTCAACACAAAGGCTAACTCTCTAGTAGTCTTAGCCTCTTTGATTCTTCCATATTTGGAATTTAAAGATAAATTCTATAGGATTGAATTGATTTATCAACCCAACGCTCCTGACAACGTCAATCACTGGCAGGTCTTTGAAGATGACAAAAAAATTAGGCTCTCCTAGAAAATGCAGGGGGTTTTTCTCAAGTATTTTTCGAAGGAAGTGATAATCAATGTAAACATTTATGCCCTGATAGAATGGTTGGCCTCCAAGATGAAGTTATTCAACTAAAGGGGAATAACATACCTAAAGGGTTGGTTTCTCTTAAGGATTTTTTTGACCACCATGATTGTTTTGTGAAATGGAAAATGAGCAATTTTGTCGGGCACTCTGATGAATTTGAAGCAGTTAATATTGGGGACCTTGATTCTCCTAAGATGGTTTACATCAGGAAATGCTACTCTCCAGAGGAGAAGGAAAAATTGATAGCCTTGCTAATTAGATACAAAGAGGTTTTTTCTTGGTTCTATGATGACTTGAAAAACTTCATGGATGGGAAGTTTCAGCATCACATACCACCTAAAGAAGGAAAGGTTTCCTTCAGACAGAAATAGAGGAACTATAATCCCAAGGTTACTGATGCAATCTTTGGAGAGATTAAAAAAATATTGAAAGCACGGATTATATATCCCATACATCATTCTACTTGGGTAGCGAACATTGTACCAGTTCCCAAGAAAAATGGGGAAATTTGGATATGCATTGATTTTAGGAATTTTAACCAAGAATCATTAAAAGACAATTATCCCCTACCTAACATGGACCATATCTTGCAAGTAGTTGTTGGCTCAGAAATGATTTCCACGTTAGACAACTTCTCTGGTTACAATCAGATTAGTGTGGCAGGAGGGGATTAGCACAAAACAACATTCAGTACACCTTGGAGAACTTTCACCTATAATCAAATGCCATTTGGACTCATTAATATGGGAAAAACCCTTTAGCAGGCTATGGACTTATCTTTTGATGATCTTTGCAACAAGATTATAGTCATTTATCTTGATGATTTAATAGTGTTCTCTAAGAAAAGAGCAGATCAATTGCAGGATATGGAACGAGTTTTGCAAAGATGTAAAGAACATGGTATCTCTCTTAACCCCAAAAAATATATTTTTGTTGTTACATAGGGAAAAATTTTGGGTCACATTGTGTCTAAGGAAGGAATTAGAATAGATCCAGATAGAATCAAAGCTATATTACAATTAGGCCTTCCTTCAAACTAGACTGGTGTGAAGTCCTTTTTCGTCCAAGTGAATTTCTTGAGGAAATTTGTTCTAGACTTTTCTGAAATCACTAAGCACATTGTGGACATGAAGAAGGAAAAACAAGGTTTTAAATGGAATGAAGATAGGAAACAAGCCTTCAAAATATCAAGGAAGAAATTGCATGAGCTCCTATCTTGGTTAGTCTAGACTTCAAGAAAGACTTCATTATTTATTGCTATGCTTCTGAACATACTACATCCACCATGCTGCTACAAGAAAACGAGGATAAAATTCAGGTGTATATCACCTTTATGAGTAATCCATTAAAGAAACATGAGATTAATTATTCTCCAATCAAGAAACATGTGTTTGTTGTAGTCAGGGCAGTTAAGCAATTTTGCTTCTATATTGTGCATTCACATTCAGTGTTATATGTACTAGACCCTGATGTTAAGAGTATATTGAGTTAATAAGATATTGATTGTAATATAAGAGGTAGATGGATAGCAAAGGTGTAGGAGTACAACTTAGACCCAAAGCCTACAAAGTTAGTCAGAGGAAGGGGACTTTGTAAATTGATGGTGGAAAATTCGAAGGAAGAAAAAGAAGATGAGGATTTACCATTGGTTTTGACCGTCAGCCTACAAGATGAATGTTTTTCTGTTTTAACCTACTTTATCACATATGGACAATGCCCCAAGCACCTCTCAAGTAAATAGAAAATGAATTTAAAATTGAAAGTAGCTAAGTATGTTATTTGGAGTGACACCTTATACAAATGCGGCATTGATGAAACTTTCTTGAAGTGTGGATAAAGCTCAACTAGAACAGTTGCTTAATATTTTCCACAAGGACACTTGTGGAGGTCACTTCTCTTCCACCATAACTACTTTCAAAATTATAAGGCTGGGATGTTCAAAGATGCTTATCATTGGGTGGCCAAGTGCGAGAAGTGAAAGTTGTTTGTAGGAAAAGTACCTCAATTAGCAGCCTTACCACTTAAGCATGTATTTATTGATGGGCCCTTTCAGCAATAGGATCTTGATTTCATAGGCCCAATCAGCCTACAATCAAGTGTAGGTCATACTCACATCATCACAGCCATTGATTACTTCACCAAATGGGTGGAAGCGATTATGGTCAAGAGAACCACTTTTGAAGTAGTATGTAACTTTGTTAAAGAAAGCATTCTAGTCAGGTATGGAGTTCCACATGAGCTAGTTGCTAGCAATGCAACCTTTTTTTCCTCTAGTGAGATTTCACTTTTTTTCTATGATTATAAAATCTCCCTATCTCATTCGGGTGACTATTATCCTCAAGGGAAGGGTCAGTCAAAGTTCAGCAACAAGAATTTGGTAAGTATTATCAAGAAATTAGTGGATGAGAACCAGAAAGACTAGCATAAAATATTGTATGAAGCTTTGTGCACAAATCGAACAACTCCTAAGAGGGCTATTGGGATGACCCCTTTCGAGCTAGTATATGGGGTAGAAAGTGCACTTCCTCTTTCACTGGAATTATCAGTTCACAAACTACAAATTGCTATTGAGGAGATTGAATTAAGTGATGCCTTGGAGAGAAGTATTTTATATTTGACTAAGATTCAAGAACAACGGAAGAGGTGGTTGATAAGATAACCATACATCAAGAAAAGGTCAAAAATATTTTTTACAGGAAAGCTAGATCAAGAATTTTTATGGTTAGAGATTCAGTTTTGCTATGGGATAAGTGCAAAGAGCCCAAAGGCTCCCATAAGAAGTTTGACTCACTCTAGATTGGTCATTTTAAAATCACTCATGAGTATGGGCTCAATACTTTTCATCTTGCATATCTTGATGGGACCCCCTTACCTATTCCTTATAATGGGCAAGATCTGAAGCTCTATTAGCTTTGATTGCCTCACAGCCCTGCTTGTACATAGGTAGTTTAGGGTTTTGGTTCTTGTTTGGTTTTGTCTTGGTTTGTTTCTCGGGTGTTAAAGAGTGTGTTTTCACTTTATCCAACTTTGTTGCCCAATGGATAAGGCATTGATCGTACTAATTTGGGTTTGGGTTCATTGCTTCATCCTTGTCAGTATTTGTCCTCAGTCAAAGCCACCGTTACCCTATATTTTTTCCCCGCTTCATGAAAAGTCATCCACCAACTTATAAGTGACTTAGTCCTATACAGGTCATATTTTATGTAGTCATTCGAACCCAGGCAGTGTTTTTTATAGTTTTTTGAACCACTCGCCTCACCACTTATGCTTCACTTTTTCATGTTCCCAACCCAGACGGTGTTTTGTGTAGTTTGTCAAACCTTCTTTAACTGCCATTGTGATTATTAATGTTTAGGAAACATCTTGACATGTTGTTCGAACTCGGGCGCATTTTTGTGAAGTTCGTTGAACTCACCACTTCATTGCTTATAGATGTTTTCTTTCAAATTTTTGAAAGACAGCTATATTGAAAATGGTGAAGTGACAACTACCACGTGTCATGGAGCAAGTTAAGACATTAAATTCCCATCTACTCCCATGTTTTTCTGTGAAGTTCTAAGAAAGTTTAAAGGGTTAGAAAACATTCTCATTGTGATGAAATTCTTCGAGGATGAGCTAGATGAGACACAAAATTTCAAGTTGCAAGATTCGCCATTAAGGTATTTACAGTATTCACCTGTTTTAGTTTGCTTTACTGGATTATTTATGCTTTCATTTTAGAAGGATATCTATTGTTAGAGCTATAAACACTCATCCATGGCAAGGGTTAAATATGCAGGTTATGAATATGTGTCAAGGGCATGTGAGTTTGGATGAATTGCAAAGCAAATTCAATAAACCCAATCCACCGCCCATCATTGAATGAGTGATAGATAGTGGCTTAGTTGAAGCTGTTGAATTGCCTCTAGCTGTGCAATGCCCTGAACTCATTTTAGAGTGCATTAGGCATTATAATTCACAAACACGAGAGGTTAGGAGAGAAGAAAATTGACTAGTTCTAAAATTCCAGAGGTCCACCTTCGTGTCTTGCCTGAGGAACCCAAAAAAAGATGAGTATTCAATAATGAACATGACAAATTCTCAAATTGAATTTTTTGTAAAGAAAGGGGTTTACAAAAATGAAATAGCATAGAATTGGTTGGCCAAGCCTAAGAGGGGTAAGTCCCAATTTCCTCGTAAATTGCACATAACCCATTTTGTGGAAGAAGTGGTTGACATTGTGGTATTACTACACATGATAAGGGGAAATGAAGAAGTTCATGGATTTGAGGAATGGATTTATTTCTTCATCCAAATTATGTTAAGTGGAGAACAATTCCTAGATTGGGAAGAAATTATCAGTGAATTTCTACATGAGTTGATGACATTCTTTAACCCTCAATAGGTTTTTCTATATGTCCTCATACTTAATATATGTCATCGCCAGCACTAGACCTTGGCTTGGGTTAAGACCAAGTGATTTACCTCTAGGAAAAGTTCCTATTTATGATTTATTTTGATAAACTTTAGCTTCATAAGGGCTTTTAGCATTTTAGGAGAGTGATTGATGCTTTAACCATGAGAATAGTTAGGGAGTTACAGGGACGTCCTACAATGAGGTTATCGCCTAAAGCAATACAATTTGTAAACTTCTATGGAAGCCATTTTATTTAGTTTCAGAGATTCTCCTACATAAGGGTTTGTGGATATGCAGAATTCTCAATCAAATTGCCTAAATACCCTGAAGATAAATGGGTGCTCATTGAAGTAAGTAGGCAGTTAGCTGATGTAAATAGATTATGCCAAGGTAGGAAAAGGTTGACAGCTCACTTTCCCTTTGGTTTTGATGCTTATAGTTGTCAATCTATGTCTGATGCCCTAAATATTGAAAGAGAAATGTCCAAGTATAATCTAATTTCATATGAGGAGCAGACTCCTTTTGATATTTTTGTCAATCATATTGCACCCGAACGCTTGAATAGTTAAATTTAGCAATTTGTTGAAACATAGAATGATTCTCAGGCCTATGGGTTACCTAATTTTGAGAATCAATCTCCAGAGAGGGCTGGTTCCCTGATGAAAACCTCCTAAAACTAACTGACTTGGCTGGGAAAGAGATAGAAAGCTATCTAATTGAAATCCTAGAGCTACGAGAGGTGATTGCACCTAACCGATAATGATTTGCAATTATGATTGACAATAAACTCCTCAAAACTCTAATCTACATAACCTGATTTAATAATTTAATCACTTGAATGATTTAAACAAAGGCTTTGATCTTAATGCAATATTGAGGGAAAACAAGGTTTTCACGACAAAATTAATTAATCGATTTATAAGAACAGTGCATAACCAGTGAACTTAAACTAAATTGCATACAGATATATGAAAAAGACAGAGAAAATCAGAGGTTTCAAAACTGAAACAAAGTAACTCCTCGATCAAATTCTTCACAGAGACGATGCTTGAAATCTAGAAGGAAAACTCTAAAGTACTGAAACTCAAAGGAATCTTCTGCAATTACACACTTTGAACCTATAATAATAATGTTGTATTAATTTGAAAGTTGAGTTACAAGATGATTCGCTTTGCAGAGTGCAAAGGCTGAAAAACAAGAAATGACTTGAAAAAGATAAACTTTTTCAATATATACAATGAAGGCACTCCAAAGTGCATGAATAAGCAACTAAAAGTGAACTGAAAGTGAAAAGATGACAATTACAAAGCAAAATCCGAGTACAAGTGAAAATCCCTGAAAAAGTGGCTCAAACTCATGCAAAAGTGAGTGAACATAATCTCGAATTGGCAGTCATAAAGCATGTAATTGATCTGTAACTTGAATTGAACTGAAATCCTTGGAAAAGTGGGCTAAAGCACACAAAAATCACCTTGTTTGTATCAATCCGCCCATGCACACTTTAAAGTCCACCCTTGCACGATCAATCTTCAGTCTTAGTTGATAGTTATAACTCAGCTTTACATAACATTTATTTATTTGCATTTTAAAATGCTAAATTAATTAAATGATCTAAGACATATCATTTAATTAATTAGCTTACATGACTTAATGTGAATAAATAAATAAGAATAATTCTTTTGCAAAATTTGAATCTCCCCTCATAGTTTTACACACTATACTTAGCATATATTAAAGATATGCGTTGTTCATTAAACACCATTGAAGACCACCATATTATTCTTAGAGTTGACCACACTTGGCATACATTTGGAAATGATTTAAATATTCGGCCATAAAACCTTAGCACCAATCTTCAACATTATTTAATAAGGCCGACCATTTCCTAGATGCATCATGAAGGATAAATAAAACATAATGATTATTAAAATCATCAATAACAATGTCAAAGAAGAATTAGGGCGAATGAATAAGGCAAACATCGAACCCTAAAATCATTATGCCTTTTGACTTTTGAGAAGCTTCGTGAAGGAAGGCGGCCGCCATGAGTAGGGTTTTCTGAGAGCTATTTGATGCTAAGGCTCGAAATTTCAACATACTTTGTTGTTTCTGAAGAATCTCAATAGGAAAAATGCGTAATGACTTGATCCTTCACAAAAACAAAAACTACTTATCATTTTGAATCATTTTTGGTCTATACAGCTGCAGCTATGACTTTATCTGATATACTCTGTGTCTTGCTTGTTCTGGCCGCCATATGAACTGGATTTATATATAAAACAATGCTCGAACTCAACTCAGCCATGGCCAATCTGGTCATCTAAAGGTGTAAATGGTAAGCTCCATTGTCTCTTTGCTTCCTTCTTAAAATAAAAACTGGTTTGAAGCTTCACTTGAGATGGTAAACACTTACGAATCTAGCTGTGGCTCACATGTTGTGATCTGTATTTTTGCTTCAACTATTTTCTTGGCTGCCATGTTAAAATTCTCACAGGGGTGACTTTAAATTCTATCCTCTATTACTTTTCATGAACTACTCTTGTTGAAATTCTAACATGTATAATGCGGCCCTTTTGTATATCACACTTTTTACAGCTATCTTTTATACTATTCATGGTCATGGCTGTTCTGACATATTCTGAACCTAGGTATTTTAATTTCATTGCATTCTACATTTTAAAGTAAAACCCCTAACTGGGTAAAAAGAAATCGGCCTCTTTACCATCACAGGGCATTTCTGAACAAAATCGGAGTAAACACTGTAGCATGTTCATTGTGGATATTTATTTTGTATCTGGGTATTCCATAACATTCCTAAATTCCTTTGTATCGACTCAGTCACCATTATTTGTCTTTGTTCAGAAATTTTTGTATATTACTGACTACAGCCTGAGACATTCTGGATAGTATGTATTCTGGCACAAATAGAAAACTCCTATGCTTTGCAACTCCAATGATTTTCCTTTATGCTTGAAAGGCTTTCATAAAAAAAATGAGTTAAAACCCCAGATCATTTTCTCCTTCTGTAGAATTTGTACCGATTATTATGATATATGGCTCAGTTCATGAGATATTACCATTATTCTGTAAGTGAAATCTAGATTCTATGATGTACAAACCAGCTTGAAGGATTTAATCTAGAAATTGTATTCTACACCAATTTCATTGTAGCTGTGTATTATTTTTTTGTAAAAATCCTTCCACTAGTTTCCAGAAAAAATGCATTCACCATGACTGTACAGCTACACAGTAGTATATCATTCTATTCCATTGTCTGTACCATATCAACCACTATAGGGAGCACAAATGACTGAAACTATCTTTTGTAATTAGCAAGAACATGGACATTTCTTTGAGCAATATGTCTTCATTCATGGCATCAGATATCTCTCAAATGACTGTTGCTCCTTTACATCTTGATAGATGCATCTCTTTCCCATATATTGAGAATTCTACACTTGAATGGTCTCTTCTGTTTTCTAGATTGTTTTGTCTCCAATATTCTCTCCTGGTTCACATGATGCACCAATTTCATTGTTATTCCCTGATCCTTCATGTTATTGGAAACTAATGATTGTTCTTTCAAGACAAAAGTTGAGCTTTAAGACTGAAAATTGTCTTCCTTCATATGACAGCCCTCATCTTTTAGTCTGAATTGTTTGCAAAATCTGCTTTTGAATATTTTTATAAATGATGACTGTCTTTGAAAGATCCTCCATTTACTGTTAATGCTAATTAAGGAAAATTTGTTGCCTTCTATTAAAGAACTTGTAGAGAAATGGATTATTGAAAATATGTCTTGTACGTGATAAGGTTCATGAAAGCATTCCAACGCTCAAATACTATGTTTCTCTTCAATGCAAAGAGGCTCTATACTTTATCTAAATGTAATGTGAAAAATATAAAGTAGAGCTGAACAGAATATGAAATTGATAAGTGCAACATTGATGCTTTTAATGGTTGTTATCAATATTCATGTACTTTGTATGAAACTTTTGAATATATCCTTTTTGATATGTTGAGCTCAACCCTTGTGGGAGCCCGTTTTACTCTGCATATCTGATGAACTGACCTCAAACATGATGAACCTGTTCCTGCACATTGAAACAAACATGTTAGAAAAAATTAAAAAAAAGCTAAAAGCTTCCATTGAATTACGTTTTTCCTCTTGATTTTTTGCAATCATTTGATGGATGCCTGATCGACCGTATCCTATATTCCTGTTAGTAGTGTAGGCATATGATAGGATTTGATCTGCATTGCTATAACAACATTTCCCTCAAACTTGCAGGTATGCGGAGCTGGAGCTGAAACT
This sequence comes from Sequoia sempervirens, assembly GCA_007258455.2. NCBI lineage: Eukaryota > Viridiplantae > Streptophyta > Pinopsida > Cupressales > Cupressaceae > Sequoia > Sequoia sempervirens. The sequence continues at coordinate 25,838 of VDFB02234026.1, forward strand.
GGAAACGGAGCTCGGCTGGCATCACAACTGAAAACCTCAACTGTCAACGATTTGTCATTCTAGGCAATGACGAATCACCTTCTACCCTATGCTTTCATTATTTTTAGTTGTATAGCATGCCATTGCCTATGCACCCTTTATTTGATTGTAAAAATCAAAATGAGTTACTCCCACAGCTTGTGTGGGATTATGGTTTGTACATTATGAATAAAACAGCAAAAATTATGCAAACTTATGATATCATTTTTTAAATGTTTTTTGCATAATATCACTGAAATTTACACTGTTATGGAACAATACACAATATGAGTACTTTAGCAGAATTTTTAAAACAACTTGTGTACCTTGGTTTGAATTTATAATTCAGCTCTACCTATTTGAACTGGTAGTGAAAAATAGGTAACAGATATAAAATATTATATTAGAAATAATCTAAAATTAAGCCCTAATTTTTATCACCAACCTAGTCTTGAAGATTATTGGGCTAATTGTTTTGATGAATATGAGGTCAGGAGAAGGATTTGGATAAGACTGATAGTAGAATAGATAATTATTTATGATTTGAAATGGGATCTACAAGGCATTACAGAAGATGGGTCTAACATGGTAGACCCAATGTATATTGAATTGATAGAAAACCAACCTATCCCTACCATGGACTAGAACTTTAGAGAGAAAGACACTATTGAAGCAAGGACTATTGATGTTTTGACCAAAACATGAGAGTGGGTGACCAAGAAAAGAACTAAACAGTCTCGTCCTCACACCAGGTCTAAAGTTTCACGACCTGTCGAAGGTACTTCTCAGGCTTCTACAAGTGGGAAATCAACTGGTGACACTTCCCAATCATTACCATTAGGGGCACAAGGAGATGGTGGCAAAGACCCACCGAACAAGAATGTGTTTTCACAAACTTGTGGGGAAGATATCTTTAACCTACCTGTTCTAGAAAAAGTTAATGAAGGAGATGAGGAAGAGGAGGTTTTGGAAACCCTAAATATCAATTCTTCTCCCTCTCAAGATGAATCACTGTTCAAAGAAGTACGTACATCTTAGAAGCCACAAGCAATTGCATCTGCAAAGAACACTCCTCTTGTTACTAGTACCTTATTTGAATCTTCGGGTTTTAAAACAACCAAGGTCTCCATGACTCCAACCTAGTTAGAGGACTCTTTTTCAAGGAAAAGGAAAGCTATACAGTCTAGTTTACCTAAGTAGGATATGGTGGGCCAATTGTTACAGAGGACTTCAGCCCTGAAATCGAAGAAGTTGAAGACTAATGCTAGGTTGATAGATGATATTGAATTAGGAAGCCTCCAAATAGAGATTGTTCACCCTTCAATGTAAAAGGATGTTACTCAGGTAGTGGCAAGTGATTTTGAATTGAATAGAATAGATCTTGGCCTTCCTAAGAGACGGATATGTTCATATTTTTCAGGTGTCTACAGCCAGAATGGTTGAAAGATCAAAAAAGGATAAAGAAAGTAAGAATGAATTAAAGGCCCAGGTTTGTAACTTGACTGAATTTTTGAGGTTTATCTTCAAGCTTGTTCCTAAACCCCTTTCTCAAGTTGATTCATTTGTAGAATCTCTAACTATGGTTAGAAAGGAGGACATAACAAAAATTAAAATTTATCAAACCTTGAGTAAGCTTGTAGATGATTGGAGTGGGTCTCTAATTAAAAAAGGGAGATTGGTCATTTCTGAATCCATAAAATGCTTCCAAGAAACAAATACTTTGAAGACCACTTTGGGGGATGAAATCACTATGATTGAAAAGGAGGAGAAGCTATGGAAAAACAATCAAACTAAACTGAAGTTGTTGTTAAGCTGGCATATGGAGAAGTTGGCTACAAAATAGGTTATACCCAATGCTTCAGACACCCGTTACTTGGCGTGAAAAAAGGGGTGGAGTGGAAGTTGTAGATTACTAAGAAGAGTCTATAGAAACTTAAGGAAATCATTGACGAGTGTATTGTTGTTTACAAAGAAGCATTGGGAACCTTGGTGGCTCTTGGGTTACTCCAAGATAATGGTGAGATTAGGAATAACATGGACACCAAGAGTCTGATGGACGGTTTCTAGAAGGTGGTTAAGGAAACTCTTGATTCACCTTCACTCAATGCTAAGCACCTACAAAAGCTTAGAAAATTGCATTGGTCACATCCCAAGCAATTGATCTCATGCAAGTTTGTGAGCACCACTTGGAGACGGCTAAGGATAATCATCTAACATGGAAGGTGAGGATGACAAACATGGATATTCCCCAACATAAGGAGTTGATGTGCACCTTAAAGCTTTCCAGGCCTAGTGAAAGAAACCCTTGGTGACCCTAGAATGATGTGAGCAGGAGAGGTCCTGTAACACTTGAAACACAATAACAATCAACTACAACACTCGTCAGATCATCAAACTCTTAAACTCACACAATCTCTACCAATCCACTCTATTCCTTGTAGCATAGGAAATCAACTTAATCTGGTACAACTCCTCAATGGGTTCTTTTCAGATGAGAACCATTACTATTTCAAGGACCCATTAAGGTGTCCAATAACATACCAAAAGACCTCAATATGTCACTTTCCAACATATCCTTCAAAACTGGATTTTTCATGCCAACTAGGCCTCAATTAGGCCTCTTTTACAAAGGACCTTGTCTTGAAAATTGTCCTAAACCTTAAAACTATTATGGGTAGTATTTTATAGGTGTTTAAACCCAAGATTCCATAATCACTTGACAGAAACTCAACCATCCAGATACCTAACTCCAAAACCCTCTTTTATAGCTAAGAAACTAGGGTTTTACTCAAAAACACTTTACCATACCTTTCCAAAACTTTCAAACACCTCAAAAATGTCTAATTACCTCTATAGGTACTCAATTTAACATCAAATAACACTTCCCCAATACCTTACAAACTTTACCAACTCAAAACCTCACTTTTCACATGGAAAATTCAACTTTCCAACCTAGGGCTTCATGCCCAATCACTATCTGACCTCCTCTACTCCCTCACCAAATGATCACATCTATTTATTAATGATACAAAACCATTCCATAAGCTACAGGTGCCACAAAAAGTGGAATGGGTCAAGGTTACATTTTAAGGATTACAAACCCTTAAAAATAGGGTAATAAACCATTTACAAAGAAGTTGCTCAAACTTACACCTAATTATCTATTAGATGCTGAAATCAACTAAAAATAGAAGCCAACATAAACCTTACTATGAATTTAGAAAAAATATATATCATTATGCAGTTGTACGGGCCATACAGTCCAAAAACTATGGAGAAAACACATAAAATCTGATAAAAACAGTATTACTTCAATTGGTTTTTCTTTCAAATCTTCAAAACTCAGTCTTACAATGATGCCTTCCTCTTATTTATGCTTTTTACCTCTCAAATAAACTTCCTAAAACCGCCTAACTTCCTTTTAAAATAACTTGACTATTGGAATTCCACCAAATTTGTTTTTTTTGCAATTTTTTAAGCAACTTTACAACTTTGTAGGCAACTTTTCAATATTTTGCATATTTGAAGACTTGACCTTCTAAACACCTAAATATGACTCTACTATGACTAATTACATTATATAATGGTCTGCAAGACCTTATTTTATGCATATCCACCAAAATCCTAAAGCCTAGATAACAACTCCATGAATTGACAACTTTTATCCAATGGTGCTCCTGCACCATACACCCCAACTTTAAAGTTTTCCAAGTCTCTTGGAAAAGATTCTACAACTTATCCTCCTTTGTACTCTTTATACCTCTATCCTTCATGTTTGTCTTCAACAAGTTCCTTGTGTTCTTGACTCTCACTGTCCTTGTCATCTTTGTTCTTATCTTCATTTGAATCCTACTTCATTTCATCATACTGCTCAATGGGGTGTTCTTTATCCTTTCCTTCATCACTTATTGATGTCACATCCTTCTTTACACCTATACACAAGCTTTCATCAATTGCCTTTACTTTCCTTTGTTCTTCATGCATAGATCCTGTTGGAAAACAAGGACGGACAACTAAGAGGGGGGGTGAATCAATTGGCACAGATTATTTAAACTTTTTAATCTTAACTCAAACTTAACTTAACTCAATTTCAGATTTGATGCATGGAAAATAAACCATAGACAATCAACATATCAGAAACACAAAGAAGACCAATATTTTTTATGTGGAAACCCTGTTAGGGGAAAAACCATGGTGGATGTTAGTCCACAAGAATATACCTTGTTAAAAGTATAAGAATAATAATGGGAATGCACTTGCATTCAAGCACATTGCTTAAATACAAGAGGGGTCACTGACCAAAAGAAAAATACGGATTAGATCCATAGGGTATGAACTAAGAAAGTAGCTTCTCCAAAATCCTGATTACAGTTCTGATTAAGCACAGAAACACTCCTTCACACTTTGTTCAAACTTCTTCACACTCTGCTCTGCAATCGAATGATATTCTCACATACACACATAGGATTACACCGAGCATACTTCAATTCGAACAAACAACCACTCTTATATATCTGCAACTTGAATTTCATCAACAACTTCGCCGGCCAAAAGAAATATTAAAATATAAAACATATATGCAATGTCAGCCCAAATTTATAAATAAATTTCCAATGCAAATCAAACACCATTGGCCAATATTATGTTGTGGCCCAAAACAACATCCTCGGGCATGCCAAACATTCAAATTTTAATCTCCAAGGATCCACAACACATTACAACCACTATGTTGGCCAAGAACATGAAAACCCGAACACATATGAGAAAAATCTTCAACCACGAACACACTTGTTATGAAATAACTTGCGCAATAGAAGAATATGATATGAAATATGCTGCAAATACTTGATAATAACTGAGAATAACAAGCCACTTCGAGGGGGAAAACCTCCAAATATCTCTAATGAGAACACACTTCACACTTGATGATGAAATAAGACTCACAACCTCCTATATATACCTATTTATGCCAAGGATATCACCTAGGCCGACTTAGACACACCTATATAAGACTTAGGCCGACCTAAACAACTAAATAACAATATACTAATGATAATATGACTTAATAGAGAGTTAAGATAGCCACAAGCCGACTATTCATAACCCGATGTACAATAATATTAAGGGCATAGCAACACCGATCAATTCGAGCATGTAACAAAGATAGAGAATGATCTAGAAGAATCCACATGCAACAAGAACCAACATAGAGACATTCACAACAACTGAAATTACTAGAATTGTATCAACTTCACTCAGGAGTACTAACTGAAACCACAAAAAAATGTCAAAACACAACTGTTCATAACATGATCAAAACTTCACGTGGACCTCTGAAACTTCTAGTGGATAAACCAGATACTCTCAGCAATAAACCCTTTATTCCACAACAATTTATCATTGACGTACAGATCAAGACACCTTCATGACCTTCACTGTCCCACTGGCAACCTGCAACTCTTTTCCTTTAACAATTTTCTCAATATCCTCGACATATACAACCTTCAATACATCAAATTCTAATAGTGTTGACATTAATGACAACCATATATCAGCAACACAACCACAACATCCAAAAATATCTCAATCAACACTTACTCCCCCTTAGATTCTGACTCTTCTTCCTCAACTTCTTCTACATGATCTTCTCCCTAGATAATTCACAGTTTTTCACGTGACTCTTCTCCCCATTTGACATCAATGGAAAAGATAAACATTACCTTCCCACATACAAGCTATGAACCACATATCTACACATCTGACTACTCCCCCTAAGTAGCAGCCATGGAAACATCAATCTAGATCAGAATGTAGCTTTGAAGCATGCAGATTGATGCAAGTAAATGCATCTCTAGTTCATATCAAGAGGGGAAATCACCCCTAGCATTCCTCTAAGATACTCAAAAGTATCCTTTGGAAATGGCTTGGTGAAAATGTCTGCAACCTGTTCTTTGGTAGGAACAAACTCCAATATGACTTCTTTCTCATTCACTTTTTCCCTTAGGAAATGAAACTTGATTGATATATGCTTGGTCTTAGAGTGTAGCACCAAATTCTTTGATATGTTTATTGCACTTGAGTTGTCACAATATATGGCAATAGGTTCATTATATACTACTCTGATATCTTTCAGCATTTGTTTCATCCATATCACTTGAGTACAATTATTTGCAGCAACAATATACTCTGCCTCAGTAGTAGATAGGGAGATGGAATTCTGCTTTTTGCTCAACCAAGACACCATCTTCTTCCCTAGGAAGAAAGCACCACCACTAGTACTTTTCCTGTCATCTACATCTCTTTCCCAATTTGCATTAGTAAATGCACTCACTGTAAGATCATTACCTTTAGGATACCAAAGCCCAAAATCAACTGTTCCTTTCAGATATTTGAAGATTCTCTTTACAGCAGTCACATGATATTCTTTTGGATCATCCTGAAATCTAGCAACCATACATACAGCATTCATGATGTCTAATCTGGTCTAAGTTAAGTAGAGCAATCCGCCAATCATTGACCTGTATCTTGTTTGATTTTCCTTAGGAGAATCATCATTTTGTGTTAACTTGCATCTGGTTACCATGGGTGTACCAACAGGATTTGAGTCTTCCATGCCAAACTTCTTCAATAACTCTCTCACATATTTGGACTAAGATATGAAAATCCCATTGTCTGTCTAAGTGACTTGTAATCTCAGAAAGAAATTCATCTCACCAATCATACTCATTTCAAATTCACTTTTCATTTCATCAGCAAACTTCATACATAAATCATCATCTCCTCCAAAGATAATGTCATCAACAAATACTTCAATAATCAACTCTTTATCATGATCCAACTTAAAATACAAATTGTTGTCAATAGTACCTTTACTAAATCCAATCTTCAGTAAGTATTTATCCATTCTAGCCTACCAGGCTCTGGGGGCTTGCTTGAGTCCATACATCGCATTCTTCAATCGGCAAACCATGTCTTCTTTTTCAGTTAGTTGAAATCCATCTGGTTGTTCAACATATACTTCTTCTTCTAATGCACCATTCAAAAAAGTTGACTTTGCATCCATTTGATAGACTTTATAGTTCTTATATGCAGCATAAGCAAGAAATAATCTTACAGCTTCAATTTTGGCAATAGGGGCAAAGGTTTCTTCAAAATCAATACCTTCCATTTGTGAATACCATTTACATACCAGTCTTGCTTTATTCCGGATTACTTCACCTTGTTCATTCAGCTTATTCCGAAAGACCCATTTAGTACCAATCACATTTTTGTCTTTAGGTCTAGGAACAAGAATCCATGTATTATTCTTTTCAATCTACATCAATTCTTCCTTCATAGCTTCCATCCAGCATTCATCATTGCAAGCTTCATTGAAATTTTTAGGCTCAGTTTTGGAAATCAGGCAATACTCTTTTGCAATCCTTCTAGTCTCACACCTTTGTTTTTGTCTCCTATAATTTGATTTTCTGAATGATTCAATCTCACATATCTCAGAGTTTTAGGATTCACTTGCACTTCTAGTTCTTTTGTTCTTTCTTCTACACTTCAATTTGTCTCTCCTTCTTGAGTTTCTTGATTTACCGAAACAATTTGAACTTGATTCTGTGTCTGAGCATTCTTCCCTTTGTCTAAACTATCTTTCTAGTCATCTGAATCATATCCATAGTATCTAGATGATCTAGCAGAATCCTCACCAACCCTGACATTTTCACTTTGAACCATTTTTCTTAATCTTCTGTTATAGCATCGGTAAGCCTTTCTCTTGGTAGAGTAACCTAGAAATATTCCTTCATCGCTCCTTGTATCAAACTTTCCTATGTCCTCATCTCTCTTAATGTAGCACTTGCTTCCAAAGATCTTGAAATATTTAATAGTAGGCTTATAACCAAACCATAGCTCAAAAGGAGTCTTACCAGAAATACCATTAACATTTACCCCATTTAAACTGTACACAACAATGTTTACAACTTTTCTCCAATAGATGTGAGGCACATTTCCTTCAATCATCATTGTTCTAGCAGCATCCAGAATTGTTTTGATCTTTCTCTCTACAACTCCATTCTATTGAGGGGTTCAGGGAGTAGATAACTGTCTTTTGATTCCATGCTCTTCATAAAAAGAATTGAACTCCCTAGAGGTGAACTCACCACCTCTATCTGACCTTAGCTATTTAATCTTCAGACCTTTCTCATTCTCTTCCATAGCTTTGAAACTTTTGAACTTCTCTAATGCTTCACATTTTTCTCTTAAGAAAGCAACCCATATCATCCTAGAGAAATCATCAATAAGCAGCATAAAATACCTTTCTCCTTGTAGACTTCTGATTCTGGAGGGACCACATAGATCAGTATGCACCAGCTCCAGTACTCCATTAGAATGATGCTTTTTACTCTGAAAAGAGACTCTAGTATGTTTATCCATCTGCTATTCCTTGCATATTGTGTTAGCAGGTTTCACTAGCTTAGGTAGATCTCTTACTACTTGAATGGAACTTACCTTGACAATGTTATCAAAATTCACATGACACAGCCTCCTATTCCATAACCAGCTTTCATCTACTTGAGAAATTATACAACATACATTACCAACACTTAGGTGAAAAATGTTACCTTTTGTCTTTGTACATGAAGAAATCATATTTCCAGAACTTCCAAGTATTGTGCATCTTCCATCCTTGAACTGAAGGTCATAACCCTTGTCCACCATCTTTCCAACACTCAATATGTTATGCTTTAAGCCTTAAACATAAAGGACATCATCAGTGTTATGTTTACCACCAAGACAAATAGATCCTCTGCCATGGATCACACCAGCATTGTTATCTATGAATCTTACAACCCCACCATCATATTTCTCTAGACTTACAAATTTTCTTTTGTCACCAATCATATCATGTGAGCATCCACTTTCAATAACCCACTCATCCTTCTCTTCAATTCAGGCTACAAGAGCTCTCTCAACTTTAGCAGATTCAGTAGCCACAGGACCATTTTCCTTGATAGCAATGAAAACCCATTCATCTTCATTTCCATTTTCTTTATCAGATTCTTCATCAGTCACACCTTCTTTAGCAAAATAACACTTCTTTTGAAATCTAGGTTTGTAGGGCTTAGACCTAGGAACTCTTTCAGGACACCTTGAAGCAAAATGACCTATTTTATTGCAAGAGAAACATTTAATAGGCAACTTTCCTTTATACTTACCTTGTCCTTTGCCTTCTTTCTTCACAATCAATGCTTCCAGCTCTTCAACCTCTCTTTCTTCTTCTTCAACTTGTTTCATCTCTTCCTCATATTTGAATGTCTTTCTAGAACTTTCTCCTAGTTCATATCTTTGCATATTTCTTCCGAATACAGAAGCCTTGAATGCAAATTTAGTCTTAGGGGCAAAATCACCAAATTCACTTAATTCAAAGGCAGCAAGTTTACCAATCATCATATCCCTTGTCACATTTGTTACTGATTTGAATTCTTCAATAGCATGAGCTTTTGATTTGTAGGAGGGAGGAAATGATCTAAGCACTTTAGATACAATTTCTTGTTCATCCAAGGTACCACCAGCACATCTAATACCCATCACAAGTTTATTTACTCTTTGCATAAAAGAAATATTTTCATCTTCACCCATCTTCAAATTTTCATACTTGCCTTTCAAACTCTGTAGCTTAGTGACCTTCACATGTACATCTCCCTCATAAAAAGTCTCTAGATTCATCCACATATCATGAGTTGTCTTTAGACCTATCACATTTGTCATTTTTGAATCCGTCAAAGCACTCAACAAAGCTTCCATGGCCCTGATATTATTCTCAGCATCTTTAATCTCATCAAGAGTGGAAGGACCATTCTGAGGAATAGTATATTTGTTCGTTGTAATCTTCTAGAAGTGTTCACCTAAACACCTCAAATGACATTCCATTTTGGTTTCCCATAGTGAGTAGTTTGTTCCATCAAATCTAGGGTTGTCCTTCTTGTATGATGCCATCATAGATCACCTCAAGCTTTTAAACTTCTTCAAAGGAACCTGCTCTGATACCAATTGTTGGCAAACATGGACAGACAACTAAGGGGGGGTGAATCAGTTGTCATAGATTATTTAAAATTTTCAATATTAACTCAAACTTGACTCAATTTTAGATCTAATGCATGAACAATAAACCATAGACAATCAACACATCAGAAACATAAAGAACACCAAGATTTTTTACGTGGAAACCCTATTAGGGGAAAAACCATAGCGGATGTTATTCCACAAGATTATACCATGTTAAAAGTATAAGAATAATAATGGGAATGCACTTGCATTCAGGCACACTACCTAGAGCTCACTACTCAAATACAACAGGGCTCACTACCCAGAAGAAAAATATGGATTAGATCCGCAGGGTATGAACTGAGAAAGTAGCTTCTCCAAAAGCCTGATTATAGTTTCGATTAAGCACATAAACACTCCTTCACACTTCATTCAAACTTCTTCACATTCTGCTCTACAATCAAATGATATTCTCACATACACACATAGGAGCACACTGAGCATACTTCAATTTGAACAAACAACTACTCTTATATATCCACAACATGAGTTTCATCAACAACTTCATCGGCCAAAAGAAGTATGAAAATATAAAACATATATGCAATGTCGGCCAAAATTTATAAATAAATTTCCAATGTGAATCAAACACCATCATCCAATATTATGTTGTGGCCCAAAACAACATCCTCGAGCATGCCAAACATTCAAATTTTAATCTCCAAGGATCCACAACACATTACAACCACCATGTCGTCCAAGAACATGAAAACCCAAACACATATGAGAAAGATATTCAACCACGAACACACTGATCAACACAGACATGCAACAAAGATAGAGAATGATCTAGAAGCATCCACATGCAACAAGAACCAACATAGAGACATCTACAACAACTGAAATTACTAGAATCATATCAACTTCACTCAGGAATATTAACTGAAACCACAGAAAAACTGTTAGAACACAATTGTTCATAACATGATCAAAACTTCACACAGGCCTTTGAAACTTCTGGTGGATAAACTAGATACTCTCAGCAATAAACCCTTTAGTACACAACAATTTATCATCGACGTATGGATCAAGACACCTTCATGACCTTCATTGTTCCACTGGCAACCTGCAACTCTTTTCCTTTAACAATTTTCTCAATATCCTCGACATATACAACCTTCAATACATCAAATGCTAATAGTGTTGACATCAATGAAAACCACATATCAACAACACAACCATAGCATCCAACAGATCCTTGCTCAATCATGTTCCTCTCTTCACTTTTTTCCCTGTCAGTCTTACAAACTTCTATACCTACACACCTTAACATCACTGTCAAACCTGCAAGTGACCTTTTCATTGTCCCAACATACTTAAAAACCTCTGTCTGATCACCATTCAACTACCTCTTCACTGTATTCAGTCCCACAGGGCACATGACTTCCCCAACAAGCACTCCTTCATTCACTACTTGTCTTTCCACATGCTTTCCATTCTTACTCTGCTCTATCTCAGACCGAGACACCTTTTCATTCACTTTCTTTTTCCACATGAGGACATTCTTCTTCTCCACTATCTGCAAATCATTTCCACTCCGTGTATCTACTGTCTTACCTTTCCCAAGCCTTGTATTGGTTGCTAACCCTTTATCCTTACCTCCATCAACATTCACAAACTCTTTCCCTCCAACCATGATAACCTCACCATGCTCTTTTGTTTCTTCATTCAATGGAGTCAATATGTATGTTCTTCCCTCCTTTTCTATGGTATAAGTGTTTTGTCTTCCATTATACATAGTTGACCTATCAAACTATCAGGGCCTTCCTAGCAACATGTGGCAACAATTCATGGGCAATATATCACAAACAACTTGATCCTTATACTGACCAATTTGGAATTCAACAATAGCTTGTTCATTCACCAATATAGATTGTTGATCACTAATCCAAGGCACTCTATAAGGATTTTCTATAGGCATTCTTTGCAAGTTCAAATTGTCCACCATATCACTAGATACCATATTATCAGTGTATCCAAAATCAACTACTACCTTGCATACCTTATTTTTGCATCTGTAGTTTGTCCTAAACAAGGCTCTTCTTTGGATTAGCTCTTTCTCCTTGGAGGTCTTCAACATTTGTCTTTTCATCATCAACATCTCACCTACTTCAGGAGTTGCATGTAGAGTACTTGAATTTGAACTTTCACACTCATCTTCTTCTTGAACAATCTGAGCTCTCCTTTCATTCTTCTTTTCTCCACCACTAGAAGTTGAACCAAGCTTCTCTGGACACTTGAAGAAAGGGTGACCAAACTCACCACATTTGTAACACTTTCCTGCAAACTCATTGTAATCTCTTATTTTCCTAAATATTGTTCTTCCACCTCTCCATCCACCTCTTGATTCAGTGCTTGTTCTTTACTCTTTCTTGCACCCTCTTGTTCTTCATTGATTTTCCTTGTACCTCTCCCTCTATTCATGTTACATTTGCCTCTTCCTTGTCTTTCTTGTCTTCTCTTGATTCTATCTTCTTCCCTTACTACCATTTGGAAACATTCTTCCACTATCTTAGGAGGGTTCAAACTGATTTCATCTCTTATGTTCAATCTTAAACCACTTAAATACCTGGCCACTCTTTCAACCTCATCTTCATTGTGACCTACTCTAATGCATAACCTATGAAATTCTTCAATATAAGACATCACATCTAACTCACTTTGCTTCAAATCTTGCAATTACATAAAATTTTGTATGGCATAATCTGTTGGTAAAAATTGAGCCTTTACTTTTGCTATCATCCTATCCCAAGAGCTTATATTGGACTTACCTTTCTTGACCCTATCTTCTTGAACAAATTTCCACCATGTTAGGGTTGGGCCCTTCAATTTTTTCTTTGCATATTTCACCTTTCTACTATCCTCTATGTCTTCAAACTCAAAAAAATTATCTAAGGCATCAATCCAAGCCAAAACCTCTTCACTATCCATCTTACCTCCATACATAGGCACTTCAACTTTCACTTTTGGAGTGTTGTCACCTCTTATTTCCTTTAGCATCTTGATCATTCTCTTTTCATCAGGTTCTAAGTCATCTTCATCATTCTGGGCTCCAACTAGAGGGTTTCCTTCTTCCCCTTCATCTTCTTTATCACTCTGGTCTTCATTCACCATTCCTCTTCTTTGGTTCTTCTCCAGAAATGCTATCCTTGCTAAGGTGGCTTCTTGAGACTCTATGTAGATCCTTTCCTTTTGAAACAACTACTCTTTCAATTCCTTTATCTCCTTTTTCATTGCACTAGCCTTTGGACGCATCCTTACAATCTTGCCTCTTCACCTTCCAATCACAAACTACAACTTTCTTCCACAAAGACCTAGTACCTTTGTTTCAATACCACTTGATGTAAGCAGGGGAGGTCCTGCAACACTTGAAACATAATAACAACCAACTACAACACTCATCAAATCATCAAACTCTTAAACTCACACAATCTCAACCAATCCACTCCATTCCTTGTAACATAGGAAATCAACTTAATCGGGTACAACTCCTCAATGGGATCTTTTCATACCAAAACCATTACTATTTTAGGGACCCATTAAGGTTTCCAATAACATACCAAAAGACCTCAATATGTCACTTTGCAACATATCCTTCAAAACTAGATTTTTCATGCCAACTAGGCCTCTTTTACAAAGGACCATGTCTTGAAACTTGTCCTAAACCTTCAAACTCTTGTGGGAAGAATTTTATAGGTGTTTAAACCCAAGATTCCATAATCACTTGAAAGAAAATCAACCATCCAGATACCTAACTCCAAAACCCTCTTTTATAGCCAAGAAACTAGGGTTTTACTCAAAAACACTTTACTAGACCTTGCTAAAACTTGCAACCACCTCAAAAATGTATAATTACCTCTATATGTGCTCAATTCAACATCAAATAACACTTCCTCAACACCTTACACACTTTACCAACTCAAAACCTCACTTTTCACATGGAAAATTCAACTTTCCAACCTAGGGCTTCATGCCCAAATCACTATTTGACCTCCCCTAATCCCTCACCAAATGATAACATTTATTTCTTAATGATACATACCCATTCCACAAGCTATAGGTGCCACAAAAAGTGGAATGGGTCGAGGTTACATTTTAAAGATTACAAACCCTTAAAAATAGGGTAATAAACTAGTTACAAAGAAGCTACTCAAACTTACACCTAATTCTCTATTAAATGTTGAAATCAGCTGTAAATAGAAGCCAACATACACCTTAAGATTAATTTAGAAAAAATATATATCATTATGCAGTTGTATGGGCCATACAGTTCAGAAACTATGGAGAAAACATAGAAAATCTAATAAAAATAGTATTACTTCAATTGGTTTTTCTTTCAAATCTTCAAAAATTAGTCTTACAACAATTACTTCCTCTTATTTATTCTTTTTCCCTCTCAAATCAACTTCCTACAACCACCTAATTTCCTTTTGAAATAACTTGTCTGTTGGAATTCCACCAAATTTGCTTTTTTTGCAATTTTTTAAGCAACTTTACAACTTTGTAGGCAACTTTTCAATATTTTGCATATTTGAAGACTTGACCTTCTAAACACTTAAATATGATTCTATTATGACTAATTACATTATAAAATGGTCTTCAAGACCTTATTGTATGCATATCCACCAAAATCCTAAAGCCTAGATAACAACTTCATGAATTGACAACTTTCATCCAATGGTGCTCCTGCACCACAAAAGTTGGAAACGAAGCGACGCCATCGTGATGGATCAACTTCCCTTTCTTTCTTTTATGTTCCTTTTCATTTTTATTCGCTATGGACATGAAAACAAGGTGGTTACTCATCTACCTATTTAATTGTATCTATTTTCTTATGCTCTCTCTCTCTAGACACTTTGAAAAATTGCTCAATACATATTTTGCTAGAATAAAATTACCACTTTATCTGTGTGCATTCAGTTGTGAAGTTAATTTGAGTTCTTGAATCTTTTTGTTTGAGAACACGTTAATTCATATCTTATCTTTGCGTGAGTAATGTAGTTATCTTCATAGTTTATTTCATTTCTCAAATGGTTTTGGGTTTATATTTCATTCTTGAATAGTTTAAACTAAAACTGGCCTTTGTGTTGATACTTCTTACTTGTTGGATCTTGCATCCAATATCTGGGAATTTTCTTGATATTGGGTTCACATTTCCTGCTTTCTGGTTAAAAGTATACATGGTATTTAATTTTAAGCATTTTAATTCATTGAAAATCTCCTGAGGGAGTTGTATCTCAACAAAATTCAGAGGATATTTACCTTTATTTAAAGGTTGATATTCAAAGTTGTTAGGTTAACTCTGGCACCTTTCAGGCATGGAATTGTGATATCTCAAGGTGCCCATTCTATTAGCCAACAGTTGAAAAATATATTGAATCTTGTTTCTTACTATGCCATGAAACTAACCTTCTTCCTAGAAAGAAAGCACCACCACTGGTACTCCTATCATCAACACAATCAGCCCAATCAACATCAATGTATGCACTCAGATCAAAGGTATTACCTTTTGGATATCATTGTCAGCAACACAAGAGCAGACAACTGAGAGGGGGGGTGAATCAGGTGAATCAGTTTTCACAGAAATTATACAAATTAAACTTATTCTCAAATCTGATATATAAACATGAAAGCATAAACAATCACCACATCAAAAAAACACATAACACCAAAAAAAATTATGTGGAAACCCTGTTAGGGGAAAAACCATGGTGGAGATTAATCCACAAGATTATACTCTGTTAAAAGTATAAAATAATTATAAATGGGGAATGCACATGCATTTAGGCACACTGCCTAGAGCTCACTACTCAAATACAAAAGGCTTACTGCCCAAAGGAAGACTCACTATCTTACAGTCACATTTGGATTACATCCAGAAGATTTTGAACTGAGAAAATAACATCTTCTAATGCCTAATTACAGTTCTGATTAAGCACATAAACACTTTCTTCTACTCACTCTTCTTCACACTTTACTTCTGCCTTCAAAAGATTAGAACAATATTTGCACACAGCACTCAACATACATCACACACCACTACTTCAAGATGGTATAAACAATCGATCATATATATCTGCAACTAAGGATAACATCAACTACATGTCAGCCCAACAAAATATAAAATGTGTACAAACTGTCAGCCCAAATCAATAAATAATTTTCAATGTGCACAAAACAATGTCAGCCAAAACATAGTAAGGACCCAAAACAACATGTCTCAAACACGAAACACCTTAAACAATTATTCCTCGAAGATTTTCAACACACTACAATCACCCTGTCGACCATGATCATGAAAAACATGAACTCACAAAAGAAAATCACCAATCGTGAACACAACAATCAATGCAAACCAACAACACAGATAGAGCATAATCTAGAAACATCCACAAGCATCATGAATCACCACAAAAGCATCCACAACAAATAAAATTACTAGAATCACATCATCTTCTTTCAGGAACACCAACTAAAGCAACAGAACAACTGTCAAAACACAAATACTCATAACTCAATCAAATCTTCATGAGGATAAACTAGATATACTTGTCAACAAACCCTTTAATCCACAACATCTTATCATCAATATATTGAGCTAGCCACCATGTTGAACTTCACTGCACCATCGACAACCTACAACTTATTTTATTACAATTTTCTCAATATCCTCGACATATACAACCTTAAAGACATTAATGCCAATAGTGTTGAAATCAATGACAACCACATATCAGCAATATCCAACAATCTCCCCCTTTGGTATTGATGGAAACACATGATGTGAAAAACACCATCAATGCAACTTTTCTCTTAGCACTTTCTCCCCCTTAGATTTTGACTCTTTTCTCCTTAACACTTTCACAGTTTTTCACATGACTCTTCTCCCCCTTTGACATCAATGACAAAGATACACATTATCTTTCTCCACACAAGCTCTAAACCACATTTCTGAACATCTGACTACTACCCTTGAGTAGCAGCCACCACAACATCAATCTGGATCACAAGATATGACTATGAAATGTACAGACCGATTCAAGTCAATGCATCTTAATTCTGATTAGGAGGCGTAATCACCCCTAGCTTCCCTCTGAGATACTCAAAAGTATCCTTAGGAAAGGGCTTAGTAAAGATATCTGCAATTTGTTCCTTAGTGGGCACATACTCCAATCTTACTTCCTTTTGACTCACCTTCTCTCTCAAAAAGTGAAACTTGATATATATATGCTTGGTTTTTGAATGCAACACCAGATTCTTAGAAATGTTAATTGCACTTGAATTATCACATAATATAGCAATAGGTTCATCATACACAACTCTGATATCTTTCAACATCTGCTTCATCCACAATACTTGAGTACAATTGTTAGCAGCAACAATGTATTATGCCTGTGTAGTAGATAAAGAAATGGCATTATGCTTCTTAAATAACCATGAAATTAACTTATTTCCCAAGAAAAATGCACCACCACTAGTACTCTTTTTGTCATTCACATCTCCTTCCCAATCAGCATCAGTAAAAGCACTCAAAGTAAGGTCATCTTCTCTAGGATACCATAGGACAAAATTAACTATCCCCTTCAAGTACCTGAAAATTATCTTCACATTTGTCACATGAGATTCCTTAGGATCAGCTTGAAATCTTGCAACAATGCATATAGCATTCATGATATCAAGTCTAGTTTGATTCAAATAGAGCAATCCACCAATCATGTATTTGTATCTAGTCTTATTTATTTTAGGAGAATCATTATCTTGTGTTAACTTACATTTGGTCACCATAGGTGTACCAACTGGCTTTGAATCTTCCATGCCAAAATTCTTTAGTAATTCTTTCACATACTTGGACTGAGATATAAAAATCCCTCTATCTAGTTGAGTAATTTGCAATCCCAAAAAGAATTTCATTTCTCCAATCATAGACATCTCAAACTCACGCTGTATCTCATCAGCAAACTTCATGCACAAACTATCATCTCCTCAAAAAATGATATCATCAACAAAGACTTCAACAATAAAATATTTATCATGATCAATCTTGAAATACAAATTACTATCAATATTACCTTTATTAAATCCAAGCTTCAACAAATACTTGTCCAATCTAGCATACCATGCTCTTGGGGCTTGCTTAAGTCCATACAATGCTTTCTTCAACTAGAAAACCATATCTCCCTGATCATTCAATTGAAATCCATCAGGTTGCTCAATATAGACTTCTTTCAGTTCACCATTTAGAAATGTTGACTTGACATACATTTGATAAACCTTGAAGTTTTTGTAAGTATCATAAGCAAGAAATAGTCTCACAACTTCAATCCTAGCAACAAGAGCAAAATTTTCTTCAAAGTCAATTCCTTTCATCTGAGAATATCCTTTATACAAAAGTCTTGCTTTGTTTCTAACAACTTCACCTTGCTCATTCAGTTTGTTTCGAAAGACCCATTTAGTTCCAATTAAATTTGTGTCCATAGGTCTAGGAACGAGAATCCATGTATCATTCTTCTCGATTTGTAGTAGTTCTTGTTTCATTGCTTCCACCCAATGTTCATCTTTGCATGCTTCATTGACATTATTAGGCTCAATATTTGAGATCAAATAGTATTCTTCTACAATTCTTCTCCTAGTTCGAACACCTTTGTTCTTATGACCAATAATCTGATCTTCTGAATGATTTAGTCTTACATACCTTGGAATTTTAGGGTGTTCTTGAACTTCAGGCTCTTGTGATCTCACTTCTACACTTTCACTAGTTCCTTCCTCTTGATTTTCCTGATTCACCAGAATGATCTGAACTTGATTTGGAGTTTGAAATTTCTTTCCTTTATCTGAACTATCATTCTAATCATTTGAATCATATCCATAGGTTTTGGATGGTCTAATTGTGTCTTCATCAACCTTCAATTACTTTCCTCAATCTCTTATTGTAGCACCAATAGGCTTTACTTTTAGTATAATAACTAAGAAAGATTCCTTCATCACTTCTAGCATCGAACTTTCCTATATCTTCATCTCTTTTGATATAGCATTTACTCCCAAAGATTTTGAAGTATCTAATAGTAGGCTTATGACCATACCATGGCTCATAAGGAGTCTTACCAGTATCACCTTTGGCATGTACCCAGTTGAGAGTGTAAACGGAAATACTCACAGCTTCTCTCCAATAGATATGCGAAACATTTCCTTCCAACATCATTGTCCTATTCTTCCTTTCCACAACTCCATTTTTCTGAGGGGTTTGCAGGGTAGATAATTGTCTCTTTATCCCATGATCTTCACAAAAAGAATTAAACTCACCGGAAGTGAATTCACCACATCTATCTGATCTTAGACATTTAATCTTCAGACTTGTCTCTATCTCAACCATAGCCTTAAAGATCTTGAATTTCTCTAGAGCTTCTAATTTTCCCCTTAAAAAAGTAACCCACATCAATCTAGAATAATCATCAATAATTAACATGAAATACCTATCTCCCTGTAAAATTCTAAATCTAGAAGGACCACACAAGTCAGTATGCACAAGCTCCAATGCTTCATTTGAACAATGTTGTTTGCTCCATAATGAAACTATAGTTTGCTTCTCTAACTGACATTCCTTTCATATAGTATTAGTAGGTTTTATCAACTTAGGAAGATCACTCACTTCCTGAGTAGAACTTATCTTGATAATATTATCAAATTTTACATGACACATTCTCCTATGCCACAACCAACTTTCATCAACTTGAGCAATCAAACAACTTTTACCAATAGAATTTAGGTGAAAGATGTTACCTTTTGTTTTTGTACCAGATGCAATCACATTTTTGAAACTCCCCAATATTCTATACTTTCCATCCTTGAATAGAAGATTGTATCCCTTGTCAACCATTTGTCCAACACTTAAGAGATTATGCTTCAAACCTTCCATATATAGAACATCATCAATATTATGCTTACCATCAAGATAAATGGATCCTCTACCATTGATTACACCAGCTTTGTCATCACCAAATCTTACAACACCACCATCATACTTTTCCAAGCTCACAAATTTACTTTTATCACTTGTCATGTGATGAGAGCATCCACTGTCAATCACCCATTCATCTTTTTCAACTCTGGAAGCTAGAGCTTTCTCCACATTTGTGCAACTAGTAGACTCAGTAGGTACTGGATCATTTTCCTTGATAGCAATAAACACCCATTCATCCTCACTTAAATTCCCTTTATCAGATTCATCATCTTTCACACCTTCATCAATAGCATAATAACACTTTCTTTGTAATCTAGGCTTGTTAGGTCTTGGCTTAGGAACTCTTTTCGGCCACCTTGAGGCAAAATGACCTATCTTATTACAAGAAAAACATTTAAGAGGCAATTTCCCTTTATACTCACCTTCTCCTTTGTCTACCCTCTTAACAATAAGTGCTTCAAGCTCATCTAGTTTTCTCTCATCTTCTTCAACCTCTCTCATTTCTTGCTCATACTTGGACATTTTTCTAGAAGAACTTTATCTTAGATCATATCTCTTCTTATCTTTTCCAGAGATAGTAGCTTTGAATGAAAAATCTATCTTAGGAAGAGATTCACCAAAGTCACTTAACTCAAAAGCAGTAAGCTTACCAATCAACATGTCTCTAGTTACATTTGTCACAATCCAAATCTCCTCAATAGTAGTAGCTTTGTGTTTGTATGCAGCAGGCAAGGATCTGAGCATTTTAGCAACAATCTTTGATTCTTCCAATGTTCCACCAGCACATCTGATACTACACATAATTTCATTCACTCTCTACATAAAAGAAGTGATGCTCTCATCTTCACCCATTCTCAATGTTTCATATTTCCCTTTCAAGCTTTGTAGCTTAGAAATTTTCACATGGGTATCACCATCATACAAAGTTTCCAACTTTTTCTAGATCTCATAAGCAGTCTTCAACTCCATTACATTTGTCATCTCAGAATCAGTCAGAGCACTCAACAATGCTTCCTTAGCCCTGATATTATACTTGGCTTCCTTAATCTCACCTACAGTAGAAGGACCATTAAGTGGGATGATATACCTATTCTTTGTAATTGTCCAGTAAGGTTCACCAATGCATCTGAAATGAAACTCCATTCGAGTCTTCCACAGAGAATAATTAGTTCCATCAAATCTCGGACTATCCTTCTTATATGTCGCCATCTCGTATCACCTCAAGCTATTAAACTTCTTCCGAGGAACCTGCTCTGATACCAATTGTTGGCAACACAAGAGCAAACAAATAAGAGGGGGGGTGAATTAGTTGTCATAGAAATTATACAAATTAAACTTATTCTCATATTTGATATATAAACATGAAAGCATAAACAATCACCACATCAAAAAAACACATAACACCAAGATTTTTTACGTGGAAACCCTATTAGGGGAAAAACCATGGTGGAGGTTAATCCACAAGATTATACTCTGTTAAAAGTATAAAAGAATAATAAATGGGGAATGTACATGAATTTAGGCACACTTCCTAGAGCTCACTGCTCAAATACAAAAGGCTTACTTCCCAAAGGAAGACTCGCTGTCTTACAGTCACATTCGGATTACATCCAAAAGATTTTGAACTGAGAAAATAGCATCTTCTAATGCCTGATTATAGTTCTGGTTAAGCACATAAACACTTTCTTCTGCTCACTCTTCTTCACACTTTACTTTTTCCTTTGAAATATTAGAACATTATTCACACAAAAAACTCAGCATACATCACACACCACTACTTCAAAATGGTATAAACAATCAATCATATATATCTGCAACTAAGGATAACATCAACTACATGTCGGCCCAACAAAATATAAAATGTGTACAAATTGTTGGCCCAAATCAATAAACAATTTTCAATGTACACCAAACAATGTTAGCCAAAACATAGTAATGACCCAAAACAACATGTCCTGAACATGAAACACCTTAAACAATTATGCCACGAAGATCCGCAATACGCTACAATCACCCTGTCGGCCATGATCATGAAAAACATGAACTCACAAAAGAAAATCACCAATCGCGAACACAACGATCAATGCATACCAACAACATAGATAGAGAATGATCTAGAAACATCCACAAGCATCATGAATCACCACAGAAGCATCTGTAACAAACAAAATTACTAGAATCACATCATCTTCTTTCAGGAACACCAACTAAAGCAACAGAACAACTGTCAGAACACAGATACTCATAACTCAATCAAATCTTCATGCAAACCTCTGAAACTTCATGTGGATAAACTAGATATACTTGTCAACAAACCCTTTATACTGAGCTAGCCACCATGCTGAATTTCACTGCACCACCGACAACCTACAATTATTTTATTACAATTTTCTCAATATCCTTGACATAAACAGCCTTAAAGACATTAATTCCAATAGTGTTGACATCAATGCCAATAATTGTTATTTTCTCATTGAATGTCTTTTCCACTTCCATAGTTGCATTAATGTTTGCTTGACAACAAAGAACATCAACCAAAATTGAAACAAATTGAGACAACTCCAACAAAACTAAAACACCATCTTTTTGGTTGATGCAAGATTGCACATTCACCTGGGATTCTCCTGCATCAATCACCTACCTATAGATTTTCCTCTCTCGCATTGCAATGGCTCTGCTATGTGGTGGAAGGATGCTATTGATGACCACTTGACTATCCATGCTCCTAATTATTTTTTAGATGAATCCTCCCAAAATTATGATGTGTCTCTTGATTTTTTTGTGGCTCTAATTCCCTCAGACTCTATGGTGGAACCTCCTACTTGTAATATCCCTCATAAAAAATCATCTTTAAATATGAGATTTTTATTTCTACCAAAAACTTAGAAATGAGTAAATCGAGTAGGAAAAATTGTTCACCAAAATACTCCAAATTGAATTAGAATGTTATGTAATAGTAATGGAATGAATTTCTATAGATTTAACATAATTTCACATCATATTTTATATTAAATATTTTTGAATACATAAGACAACTAAGAGGGGGTGAATCAATTGTACCTTAAAACTTCAAAAACCCTCATTAACATTTAGATCCACATTCATTCATTTATCCCTTAATCTACTATGATGAATTAGCATGAAAATAAGATAACTTAAACTAAAAAAACTTAACACCATACACAATAGAACACTATATTTATGTGGAAAATCCAAGAAGGGAAAAAGTACGGTGAGGATTATCTCACAATATAAGTAATATCAATACCGATTACAAGAGATCACTGCCAAAGGGCACACTACCTAGAAAAAGAAAGGCTCACTGCCAAAGGCTCACTACCAAAATAGAAAAGAAGATAGAGAAGGAATGTTACACAAATAAAATCATCTCAATGCTATAGAGAATCCACCACAATGATGCCAATACCTTTGCAGCCTAATTGAAGAATTGTAGACACCTTCTGCTCACTGCATCCAGTAATCTAACACATGAAATCCCACATTACACTTCTCAATTTCGCACTCTACAACTATGCAATCTACATATCTTTCATCTATCTTATCATCCCTCAACAAATCAACACATACTTATACCGTCTTTACCTTGAAACCTTCTCCAAGGTTGGCTATGTACCTCAAATGTGCAAATTCAAATTAGGTTGGCACCAAAATATTCTCATTGTAGAAAGGAATGTAGGTGGACCACAAAATTCCTTAACTAGGACCTAAATACATCCTCGCATGCTACACCACACTTCCAAAAACAACAAATCACCTTCGCAAGTAGTGAAAACACCAAGGACAGTCGATACCCATGTAAACACCATTAAAATTTTAATTGCATGCTTCTTTTGATTTATCCATAACTCGTGGACAAAAAATGTCACCTAAACACACTCTAGACTATTCCATAAACACCCTAAAATCCAAAAAACTCATTCACAACAACTTTCACCTGAAGAATGTACACACACAGTACATCCAAACTACTCTACTATACGTTGTAACTCAGAAAACCATATTCTAAAGCACCAAACCTCAAACCATCTTGACTAAAGAAAAATACCAACACAATCAACTCTCCTTTAGGTTTTCAAGACTTGAAACATAACTATAGAGAAACACAAAGCAAAAAAATTCTCCCAGACACTTCTACAAAACACAGTCACACACTTGTGAACATAACTTCTTCTATACAATGATCCAACACATCAATTCTTGAATACAACACCTCTAAACACCTCTCACCATCATATCCAAATCACTAAGGCAAATCTTCAACTTAGAAGAAATGTGGAACAAAACCAAAACACAACTCTGCAACACAAAACACCACTACAAGACCTAATTTCCTCTTTTTATGAATTTTTCTCAAAAGCACATGGAAACCAAGTACCAGAGACACATCCTTGTCATCTTTATCACATCCTCAACACAATCAAACTAATAGAAACTCAACCATAGATCACAAAATCTTATCATAGTAACGCCAAAGGTTGACACTAGTTGTTTTATTAACGACAACATAATGCAACTAATCAAAGCATCAACTAGTCACATTCTTGCAACAATATTATCCAATAATAGACATCAATGACAACACCAACTACTCATACTTGTAACAATCTCCCCATTTTTCATTGATGGCAACACATGATGTGAAAAAACATCAAATACACAATGGCTCTCAACACACTACAACTCTTCACATTACTTCTCCCCCTTTGTAGCTTGTCTTCTTTACATGACTCTCTCTCCCTTAATTACTTTCTCTCTCTGATAACTTATTCATTTTCACATGAATCTCTCTCCCCCTTTGACATTAATGGAAAAGGACAAAATATTTGTATTTTTTATACTATCCCTTTGACATTAATCAACCTACTTACTACTATTTTGTAACTTATTTCCTTTATTGCTTTGTATACTCCCCCTTAGGAGCACACACCAAATTGTACCAAATTAACAATGTCACTACCTACTCCCCCTGAGAGGTAGCCTCCAACATCAGTCCAGACCAAAGAATGAATCTTGAAATCCACTAGACTAATGCATCTAGTTCAAAGGAGGGGCAATAACCTCCAACTTATCTCAAAGATACTCAAAAGTATCCTTAGGAAGAGCCTTATTGAATATATTAGCAATTTGATCCTTTATAGGCACATATTCAAGCTTCACTTCATTCTCCAAAACCTTCTCTATGAGAAAGTGATACCGAATTAAAATATGCTTTTTCCTTGAATGCATCACCGAATTCTTTGAAATATTGATTGCACTTGTATTGTCACAAAAGATTGAAATTGGTTCATCATACACTACTCTAATATCCTTCAATATTTTCCTCATCCACAACACTTGTGTGCATCAAGATGTTGCAATGTAAACCTCTATAGTAGATAAAGATATTGAATCTTCTTTCTTACTTAGCCATGATACCAATCTACATCCAAGAAAGAATGACCCACCACTTGTACTTTTCCTATCATCAACACAACCAGCCCAATTTGCATCTATGTAAGCACTCAAAGTGAAATTAGTATCCTTTGGATACCATAAGCCATAATATGGAGTGGCCTTCAAGTATCTGAATATCCTCTTCACTACTGCAACATGTGATTCTCTAGGATCTTCTTGAAATATAGCCACAATACAAATCGCATGCATGATATTTGGTCTAGTAGTAGTTGGATATAGTAGTCCACCAATCATTGATCTATACTTGCTCTGATCAACCTTAGAAGATTCATCATTCTTGCTAATTTTGCAACCAATAACCATGGGAGTACATACTAGTTTGGAGTCTTCCATTCCAAACTTCTTCAACATTTCTTTGGCATACTTTGATTGTGAAATGAATATACCTTAGTCTATTTGATTGACTTGTAGCCCAAGGAAGAAATTCATCTCTCCAAACATAGACATCTCAAACTCATTCTATATCTCTTCTGCAAACTTCTTACACATAGCTTCATTGCCTCCAAAAATCAATCATGAACATATACAACCACAATCAAGATTTGATATTTTTCATCTTTGAAGTAAAGATTACTATTTGCAGTACCTTTATTGAATCCTTGTTGTATCAAATATTTGTCCAACCTTGCATACCAAGCTCTAGGAGCTTGCTTCAATCCATATAATTATTTCTTCAACTTGCAGACCATATCTAGTTTATCTAATAATTGAAATCCTTCTAGTTGTTCCATGTATACCTCTTCTTCCAATTCTTCATTCAAGAAAGCAGACTTCACATCCATTTGATAAAATTTAAAGTCCTTATGTGCTACAAAATATAGAAACATCTTGATAGCTTCCATTCTTTCCACCGGAGTAAATATCTCCTTAAAATCTATTCCTTCAACTTGTGAGTAGCCCTTACATACAATTCTTGCCTTATTTCATACCACTTCTCCATTCTCATTTAGTTTGTTCCTGAAAAACCATTTATTTCCAATTATTTTTTTGTTTGTAGGTCTTGGGACAAGTTCCCAAGTCTGATTTTTCTCAATCTTTAGTAGTTCTTCTTCTATAGCTTTTATCCAATGTTCATATTTGTATGCTTCAATCACTATTTTAGGTTCAACTTTAGAAAGTAAACACAAATTTACCTCATCTTTAGTAGCTTTCCTTTTTTTCAATACACCTTTTCTTTTGTCTACAATGATCTATTCTTCAAAATGATTCCTCTGCACATACTTAGGGGTTCTAGGAGTCTTTTTTGGATTTTTTGGAGCTTCTTCCTCTTTAATCTACACTTCCTTTTCATTATCATTTTCCTTCTCTACAAATAGGCTCATCCGATTCATATCCATTTATCACCATTGAGTTCTAAAAATATTCATCAACCTTGACACTTGCACTCTCAACAATCTTTCTTAATCTTTTGTTGTAGCACCAGTAGGCTTTCCTTTTAGTAGAATATCCAAGGAAGGTTACTTCATTAGAACTTGCATCAAATTTTCCCAAGTTTTCTTCATCTCTTATGATATAACACTTGCTTTCAAACACTCTGAAGTACTTGACAGTAGGATGCTTCCATACCACAACTCATAGGGATTCTTTGTGCTATTTGTTTTTGCTTGAACTATATTAAGTATTTAAACACCAGTATGAATTGCTTCTCTCCAGTAGACTTCCGATAGAGTAGCTTCTTTCATCATAGTCCTTGTAGCTTCTTGAACAGTCTTATTTTTTCTTTCAACCACTCCATTTTGTTGAGGAGTTTTAGGGGCAAACAAATGCCTCTTTATGCCATGATTCTCACAAAACATGTTAAATTCATTGGAGGTGAACTCTCCACCTCTATCAGACCTCAAACACTTGATATTCATATCCATTTCATTCTAAAACATAACTTTAAATGCTTTAAACTTGTTTAGGTCTTTATATTTTTCTTTAAGAAAAGTAACCCATGTCATTATAGAATAATCATCAATCAAAAACATAAAATACATGTCACCTTGAAGAATTATTACTCTTGTAGGACCACAAAGATCTATATGCACCAACTCCAATAATCTGGTAGAAGATTATTCTTTTCCTTGAAACTTCTTGTTT
>VDFB02234026.1:53562-243110 GCA_007258455.2 Sequoia sempervirens
TTTGACCTTTTTTGGATCAACCTCTATGCCTCTGCGGGAAACTATGTACCCCAATAGTTTACCTGACGTGACCCCAAAAACACACTTCTTAGGGTTGAGCCGAACTTTGTACTCTTCCAGTCTCTTAAAAATTTTGTCGAGTACCTTCAAATGATCTTTCCTTGTTGCTGATTTGGCCAATAGGTCATCTACATAATCTTCCATTATACTGTGCATCATGTCATGGAAAATCGTGGTCATAGCCCTTTGATACGTGGCACCTGCGTTTTTAAGACCGAAGGGCATGACGTTCCAACAGTATGTACCCCATGGGCACGTAAATGTTGTTTTGTGCTGATCCTCAGGAGCGATGCGGATTTGATTATAGCCAGAGAAACCATCCATGAGGGATAGCATCTCATGTCCCGCAGTTAAGTCGACTATGATGTCAATGTTGGGCAAAGGAAAGTCATCCTTTGGACATGCTTTATTTAGGTCTCGAAAATCTGTACATACCCGAATCAGTCCATTTGGTTTTGTCACCGGCACTAGGTTGGAAATCCATTCAGCATAATCTATAGACCTTATGAATCCGGCATCCAATAATTTCTTTAATTCAGCCTTGACCAATAGAGCAACTTGAGGGTGCATTTTGCGCAACTTCTACTTGACTGGTTTAGCGTTGGGTAATAGTGGCAGATGATGCAAAACCAGCTTGGGGTCCAATCTTGGCATGTCTGCGTAGGACCATACGAAGTTTATTTTCCGTTCTGCAAAGAATTTATGAAATTCTGGTTTCTCTTCATCAGTCAATGATGCGGCAAATAGTACCATCTTAGGGTCTTCTGTAGTTGAAATGTTATCCTCTATTGTGTCCTTAATAAGCATGGCCGATTTCTCCTGTTGCACAGGGAGAAAGTCCAGTCTTCCATCTTTGGGCGCCTCAGAGAGGTTTTCACCTGCAGATTCATCCTTTATTTTTACTATTTTATCGTCAAGAGGTGCCTTTCAGTTTTCACCTAGAGACGTTTCATTTTTTACTCTATTTTTACTTTTGCGACTAGAGGACTAGACAGTCTCGCCGAAGTATGCCGCGCAGTCTAAATCAATGGAAAATCCTGATTTGTGGTCCCCACTTGGTATGCCTTCTCTTAATCCCATGAATTTGGCAATGGCCTCATCATTCTGGAATGTGTCCAGAACTGGTGGTCCTTGTTGGTCCCAATCGACTAGTTCTGGGTAAACTAAGGAGATGCCATCGTCAAGGCTAGTGAATTCGGGTGAGGATGCGGACAACATGCAGATGGATTCGGTGATGTTGTAAATGAGGTTATCATCATCCAACTCTATATCGAATTCTATCCAATATTCTCCTTCACTAGTATCATGTTCGTTGTCATAGTAAGGAGTGAAGGTTTTAGAGTCCTGGTTGTCCCTGTCGTCTGACACTTCGAACTGATTGGACTGGTTAGACTAATTGGACTGATGGAATTCAGATGACGGGTGTAATGTGTCATGGGAAGTCGTAGTAGGACCTTAGCTATTTGGTGCTCGTTCAATCTTGAATGTTTGCCAAAATCGTTGTTCAGAGGTCAGTTCCCCTGGTTCGACAAACAAATCATGAAGACAACAGTCACTTAGGGATCGTTCTAAGCCAAATTCCCATTCATGGGAGTCCGTTTCGGTGAGGGTTTCCCTAGTAGTCTCGACACTGTCAGAAGCATGTACTCGCTCATTTGAAAGTCCAGAGGTACGTCGATCGTCATTGTAGAGTGATCCAAACCCTAATCCAAGATACTTCAGAGTTTGAAAAGTTTCTATGGGTTCCCTTCGACCAGTTTTATTTTTCCCCAGACCACTAGTACCATCGTAGCCTTTAGCCTTCATGATGTTGTAACCCTTGCCATATTTTTGAACTGGTAATGGAGGTAATGTGACTGTATCCTTATAGATCCATCATGTGATGTCAGCAAGGTCTTCATCACTCATGTCTCCCCACTTGATAAAAACTGTATTCGGTGGAACTTTGAAGGTTTCTTGAGGTTCCATTCTGAAACATGGCCGCCCATATATCTTTGGAGGAGTGGGTATTGTAGCTATGTTGTATGTTGTATTTAGTTTGAACTCTCTCACATGACCCAGTCACGTATTTTGTATAGGTCTCTTAGGGCAGTGGAAGGTGTTAGCTGGTATAGTGGAAAATGGATGGAGTGGGTGTGAAGATGTGGAAAGGATCGTGTATTTGGATGACGAGGAGCAGTGCTTCTCGGGATTATCGTCTGTGATTTTGAGATACCCCTTAGAATTAATTTTAATATTGGAAAGGGGTTGGGGTCTCAGAGTATATGATTTACTTCTGTCTGCGATCAAAGGAAACTTACCTGCGAGGCATTGGTGGTATGTTGGCCGGAGCGGCTTTTAAGGGCGTGGATCCATGGGCCCGATACCGTGTATGTTATATGGTAGTTCAAATCGGGACACCGGAAAGGTGTCATCTACAATGGCCAGGTCCCTCACGATAGGGAGAGGGCAACACCCATGGCGTTCTTCTGACCGTCGGTATGCTGATCACTATACCGTTGGGTCTACGCATGCATCAGAGAACCCAAGAGCCTTAACTAGTTTGAGGGAACATATATTCAACCCTGCTCCGCCATCTATTAAAACTCGTCTAACTCTGTGCTTGTGGACAAAAACTTCTATGTGTAATGCATCATTGTGGTTGGTTTTAGATGATGAGTAATCCTCATCCGAGAAGGTGACATGGTGCGGTGTGGTGAGATATCCCACCATAGTTTCAAACTGATTGACATCGATGTCCTTAGGGATGAGCGACTCTAAGGAGGAGTTTTGTCAGGATTTCTTTGTGCCGCAGGGAAAGATCTGAGCGACTCAGGATAGATATTTGTCGCGGGAGTCTTTCCTAGTTAGTCAATGAGATTGAACTGACTTTTGGGTTTCCACTGTTGTGGGGTTGAGACACGTTTTGGTTGTTTAGCAGATGAAGCTGGTTGTGATTACTTAGCAGATGGGCTTGCTATAATGATCTTGGCTTGTCTAGGGGGCCAATATAGTGACCTTGCCACTTCGCGTAGTAGTATTACACTGTGGTGCTCTCTTGATCGTAATGGTATTGATGTATTCATCATCAGTTCTGACATTATTTATTATTGGTCCACTAGAATAATCGTACTTGGCTCGGGTGAAGTTAGCTTGGTTCTGTGAACCTGAAGTGGAAGCATTATGAGAATCATGGTCCTGCAGTGGATTCTTGTGGATAGTATGATCTGAGTTGGAGTTGAATTGCGATCCACCTACTTCAATGGTGCGATTTTCAATAAGGTCTTGTATTATGTTTTTCAGTTGTCGACAGTTGGAAGTTGTATGCCCTTTGACTCGGTGGTATTCGCAAAGTGCATTGTCATTCCACCATGCTGGTTTGAATTGTCCTGGGTCATATGGTTTTATTGTCGGAAGTGTGATGACCCATGTTGGATGCATTTCTTAAGGACATCTTCAATGGGTTCACCCAAATGGGTGTATGTGCGACCCCTAGGAAATTGTCTCATCGAACGATATTGTCCCTGACTGTTTTGACCACTTTGGTTGTTTGAAGAAGTATTGGGAGGAGGTGTCAATGTCGTTGTTGGTCCGTTTTTTTGTTAAACCCCTTTCAGGGCCAATACAGGACTTGCAATTTTGGCGTCTACAACACTGTCATTTGTGACATGCTTATTCTTGACCCAATATTTGTTTTTGTCAGCGGGTGGGTTGGTGTTTGTGTTTTTGGAACCATATCTCAGTTCTCCCTTTGCGATAAGGGCTTTCTCAATTTGGACCCCCTTTTCCACTAATTCTGTGAAGCTTGTGCAACAATGTATTTGCAATGCGAATTTTAGGGGCCCTAGAAGTGTTTGGACAAACATGTCAACTTTTTCCCTTTCAAGAATGTCGATGTGACATCGACTAGCAAGGCTTCTCCATTTTTGAAAGAATAGAATAAATGTCTCACCAGAGTCTTCTTGCGTGAGATTGCACAAACTAGTGATAGAGGTATCCATGTCAATGTTGTATGCGTAATTTCTTATGAATCTTCTTTTGAGCTCATCCCATGTCTAGATATCTTTTTGCGTTGAAAACCATTCAAGGGCTTGACCAGCCAAACTTTTGGAAAAAAGTCTCATCAAGTATGTTGGTTCGTAGGCGATATCCATACAGTTAGTTGTGAATTCGCGAAGATGTTCAATGGGATTTGTCTTGCCTCTATATTTTGTGAAGTTGGGTGACACGTATCCTAGTGGAAATGCAGGCAAGTATAAGTTCGTGTCGAATGGGTATACCTCCAGGTCATATGATATTTCTGATTTCCTGCCTGAAATGTACATGTTTTGCATATTTTTCTCCATATCTCTCATTCTTGCTTTGAGTTCATCTATGGTAGGGTCGTTTACATTTCCGTGTGTTGGGTTGCCTGGTACACCATGTGTTCCTGTCTGGTGTGCGTGGATGTTGGTATATTGTGGTGGTACGGATTGTTGTGGTACGTATGACGTGTGTTGTTGGTATTGGAAGTTATGATTTGGTGCCTGTTGATGAGTATGAATGTTGGATGAGTATGTTGGGATATGTCCCCCAGCCATGTGTGTCGTTATTTGGGGGATGTTGTGACCATGAATGTTATGGTGTATCAATGATGTCATGGGTTGTGTTATTTGGCCACCTTGTGTAACTTGTTGGTTTTGTACAAGGGGGACGTTTGTATTTGTGCCTTGGGAGGCAATGACATTTGATTGTGTTGTCGTGTTAACGTTTTGTTGTTGTCCTTTAATAAAGATACGTCCTGTGGCTCCTCCCAAAGGATTTTGTGAATTACTACTAAACGGATTTGTCGAAGTTGTGTTCATGGTGGTAGATGTAGTTGTAAAAGGGGGATTGTGGTGACTTGATGATGCCCCCGTGGTATTTACTGTCACGGTAAAAAGAGGATTGGAATAATTTTCCCACGTTGTTGAGGAGCCAAGAGTGGTTCCATCCGATTGGGGTAGTGTTGTGGATGTTGTGGATGATTGTGATCCCCCAATAGATGTAGCATTTATTGTGTTGGAGATGTTTGGGACGTTGGGCGTGGTATGTACTGTCGTTGTCGTCCCAAAGGAAGTATTGTTCATTGTATTTAGAAGTTGACCACTATGTGACATGTTATGTGTGTTATTGGCATTAGGGTCATGAAGTGTCAAATTTAGCATGTTGGCATCAAATCCTGGTGGTAACTTAGCTCCTTCACTCAAGAGCATGGCTACGAATCTGTCTCTATCCTGACGAGCTATTGTTTCAGCAAGCTGATAGACCTCTGGGTCTTGTGTCAATGCCTCTATGTTTTCCTGAAGTAGTTGACCATTTTCATCTCTTTGCAAGTAGAGGTCGAATGTACTGTTTGATGAGGATTGTGTTGTCACTGGAGGTTGATTGTCTAGATTGGAAAATGGATCGTACAAGGTCCAGTTTGAGTCATGTGGAGGATTGTTGACGGTAAATGGGGGGTCTTGCCTAAATTTTTCCATTTGTCTCTTTTGTTTTTGAAGTCTAGTTTCAACCATAAATGAGATTGCTCAAATGAGAATGACCACTAAATGCAAGTATGACAGTATGTGAAGTCTAAGGTTCAAAATGACGACTAAAATGACTACTGTTTTTGGATTTTTGTGAATAAGGTATGCGATGTGCATGCAAAGTAAGACAAGGTTATCTAAGCACTTCTAAGCTTGAACTTTGTTTTTGATTTTGACTGCTAAAGGACTTCGTTGGAAATGACAAGTTGACAAGATCTAAATGACTAGTGAGTCTTCCTAACTAGACTTTTGAGTTGGAAGAAATCTCACAAAAGAGGACAATGACTAAAAGGGAGTTTGATAACTTGGTCCAGGAGAGTCTCATTTCGAAAACAATGACTTTGCAAAGTGTACTAAGATTTGCCTAATCCTAAGTATGCAAAAATGTGAATCTAGGGATAGTCTAATGCCAAATGTATGCAACGAAAAAGGAATGAGGTATGAAACCTATGGTGACTAATGCAAACTAATGGTCAAGACTTTGAGAAATATCAAGTTTGGTTTCTGACAGAATCTTCTTGATGACAGTGTTTAACAAATGGTTGACAATTTGAAGACCTCTGGTTTTGACTGTGAAGTTTAAAATTCTGACAGGCAAATGCGTCACAGTTTAGCAAATGCGGTTTAGTTTTTCACTTGCGACTTTATGACTATCAAATGCGACTCGATTTAGCACATGCGGCTTTTAAATTGACAGATGCGTCACGACACCTACAGATGCGGCATTCTGAGTCTCAAATGTGGTTTATCAGAGCAGTTGCGTTGCAGAATATTAGTTGCGGTTTGACAGATATAACAGTTTTGTTTCAAGGTGATTTTCTTATTTTTGATGGAAAGTTCGATGTTTGGTGGCTGTTTGTTTTGAAGCGTGGTAAAAACGGAAAACACTTGACAAACACAACGTTTTGAATGTAACGAAACACACATCAGATAAGCACAATCCTAGGTTAGGTCATGACAGTATTCGCTAGATTCCACACAGGTTTCCCCAACCGCATATCTATAGCGTGTGAATTTAGAAGCTTGGTTGCACGGGCTCCCCCTTAGTGCACTACTTCTCAGGTCAACCAAGCTTCCAACCCCAATAAATCTCCCATGGTAGGTTGATCACCTCTACTAAGAACTGTGAGAATGTGGATGCCTTCACAACGACCATTGATGTGCTAGCAAATAGAAAGGATTTTGGCTTTCTATACAAGAGTTTTAGTTGGGACCCCGTTCAGTGATTAGCTAATACATGGGGCAGAGATTAATCACTTAAGGTGGCACTCCAGCCTGAAGAGGTTAAGCTCAACAGGGTTTAAGGGAGTACAACTCCGTTCGTATGACACATCCGCACAAGCAACCTTAGGTTTTCCCTTAAGGTTTACATTTATATACCGGTCGAGGGTAGCTTGGCTTTAGCTCCGTTGCCGGTTTGAGTCGCATTGGGGTGATGAAATCCTCAGGCAAGCCCAATTTCTAGAGTTGGTAACTGTTTCTCTTACACCCAAGATCGCCCGAAAGTGCGAGGGGAGAGGATACTCCGATGTACCAAGTTAAGGTAAATAACAAATAAGAATGGGTCTGGTTTTCTGATCACAAGGTTTTCACCAAGTGAGAGCATACTCACCTACCACTCCACAAGCACAATCAATCAAAGAAGACATGATTCTTTTTATATGCACCAAATTCAAACGTTTGCTAATCTAGAAATAAAAACAAGCAGAATGTTTGTTTATTCCTTCTTTGACATGTGAATCTGCAAACAATGAATTAGTAATCTTTTGAAACAATGGTCTTCAACACACAAATGGGAATCGCCATATGCTACAAGAGAGGATTAGTAACACAAAATCTAATCTATCCAACATGCAGGAATAAAATAGAATATAGAAAAACAGAAAATCAGAAAACCAGAACCAAAAAAACCTAAAAATTCGAAAATCAAAACCTCAAAACTGAAAGAAAAATTTTACCAGACAGATGCGGCGCGGCAGAGCAAATGCGTCGTTCGGGTCTACGAATGCGGCTCGTAAGATCAGATGCGGCGTTTTTGTTGTCAGTTGCGGCTTGTCAGAGCGATTGCGGTTCTTCTGTCGTCAGATGCGTCGCGACGCATCAACTACGTCACAATGTTTTTAAAAAAAACACTTGCGTCGATTTGTACCTGTACCTGCAAAACAACAAAAAAAATTGTACGAAACCAGAAAAACGGAGTCGGGTTCACCAATGTAATCAAGGGAAAATCAGATTTGTTAAAGGGTTAGCACAATAACCTTAAAATCCATTGAAGTAACAAAGTACAAAGGAAATGAAATGAAAATAAAAGGAACAATGTTACCATAAATCTTCATCTTCCATGCTTCACCTTTGTTACACCTTCTAATTTGCAGCAAATCAAATGGGGCCCTCAGATTTCAAATGAGCGCCTAAACTAATGTCAAAGCCCTATGCAAAGGTTGAAGGATTTATCTAAAAGCAATGACCTCACAATAGACTGAAATGACAATGACTGCAAATGACAATAATAATAACCTAAGTTGATAGAATCAGCCTAAGAGAGAGATGCCCCAAATAAGAACAAAATTGCCATTTAATAAAAACTGCAATTTTGAATGTGTGGCCAGGATGAGAAGATGACAAATACCCTAGAATCAATGATCAAGATTGAGTGTTGTAGTATGGAATAGGGTTAGGTCAAAATTAGGGCAATGACAAAAAATGAAGGGCTAAGATTGAATTATAAAATAATTCAACCAGCTAAATGAAATGCGAGAGATAAGATTTGATTTGGAGGATAAGATTGGCAGGACAAAGAGAGCTTTATGAAATTAAATAATAAATTATTTAATTTAGGTGACTAATGAATAATTAAATAATAAAGATATTATTTAATTATAGAGAATGTGACAAAAGGATTATTTTGAATTAAATGATGACGATCCAAAATTCAAGAGAGTGAGCTAAATTAAATAAAATAAAATTTATTTATGAGAACTAATGAATAATTAAATAATTAAAATAATTATTTAATTATAGTGGATAATGGACAAAAATTAAATAAATAAGAATTTATTTAATTTTAAAAAGAAGGGGACTTAATTAGTGACGTAATTAAATAAATAAAATTTAATTAATTAATCAAGAGGAAAATAAATGACAAAGGGAAATTAAATAAATTAAGAAATTTATTTAATTAAAGGAAAACTTTAGACAATTAATGACGTATTTAATAAATAAAATTTATTTATTTAATAATCATGAGGAATAAATGACATGAATTAATTAAATAATTATGAATTATTTAATCAATAGTCGAATGTGGATCAAGGACATAACTAAATGACTTAATTATGCTAGGACGAAAGTGGTAAAAATGAAGCTTGCAGGCCTAGGTCATTTTTAGGTGTCTACAGAAACTTGGAAAACTAAGCTATGCACTCCAAATTCAATCAAACTCCTGCAACAAACTAAGAACAAAATACCAAACTAAAGAGCATTCAACACAACAATAATCTCTGGATGAAATTGCGCTTGGAGACCCTTGCAGCCACTGTCTTTGAGACTCAATCCCTTTGGTTTACTAGCCTTGAAGATTATTTCTTCATTGGTTTACTGGCCTTTGAAGAAAAATCACAAACCTATGAAAGGAAACAATATTTGGAATCATCCAAACTTGTGAAGGAAATTACATTATATTCAATTTCATTTTCTAGCACCAATTTGGGTGCCGAAATCCCATGCCCAAGGGAGGGAAACTTGAATTTGAAATATTGTAACTCTCGATGCCAAGAATATAATCACCACTTAACACTTCACTCCAAGCTGCCAAAAATCAACCATTAACTCTCATTGCTAAGAAAGCCAAATCATAAGTCATTTTCTTTTTCCCAAAAATCCATGCCCACCTTGGACCCCAATATCATTTCATAAATATTTTTTAATTAATTCATTTTGAAAAATCAACTTTCTCGGTTCATCTGTAGGAGTTGACCTACTATTTTAAGAAATTGGACTTGCTAAAAATAATAAATGTTATTTCTAGAAAAAGGGAACATGACAAGGTGGTACAAAGGCCCAACTACTACACCAAAATACCAGCCTAGTAGTGAGGGAAGTGGTGTACGAGCACCTATTTGATTTCTTGCCTCCATGAGGCCATTTGTAAATAGTTTCTCTATTTTGTGTATTGGGTCTTATAATAAGGTTTATCAAACCATTTTAGAGGTTTTTGAGTCTTAGGAAGTCATATTTTAAGTTATTTATCAAATAGTGTTTAAAGTTGTTCCATATTGTAAAAATTGTAAAAGTTGCTCAAGAAAATTGTCAAGCAACTTGTCAAAAAGTGACATTAAGGTGTTTTGTCAAAAAACTAATCAAAAGGTAGTTGAAAATAGTTGGTTTTAGTTGGAAATGTATAAATACACCCTCCAAAACTCAAATTGGGGTGGGAGACATTATTTTTGAAGTTTGATGAATAGCAACCTCAAATTTTGTGTGCATTTTCTAATTTTTACATTGTTTCCAAGTTGAAGCTATGTTTTGTATGGCCAGGTATGGACACAAATAATGGAGTATCATATATGGATAGAAATATCTCTATTTTTGGTTTCCAATTCTTTTTTTCTCATTGAATTTTATTGAGTTTTGTGGAAGATATGACTATTTTGGTGAGACTACCCTATTCTAACAATATTGTGCAGAATTTACAGTCTAAAAATTGGGATGGTAAGGATTGTAAAGTGTATATTTTGGATTTGAACTCAATTGTATTCTTTTTCCATGTGAATCTAATTTCATTTTCTTCAAGTCTCATCAAATTTCATTAAGATTTGAATAAGTTATGACCATTTTTGTGAGGGAAAGTTTGAACCCTACCTAGGGTTTGTAGTTTTGGGAAAAATACAATAAATTTCTTTTCCACCGTTGGATCTTCATACAAATTAGAGGAAATATCTATAACTATGTTGTATTGAATCTCACTGGATCGATTGGTTTCATTATTTTTTTTGTGGAAGTTATTAATGATTGTTAGTTGCATTAAATTGTGGGTTGTAATGGCAATGTTTCCAATGTGATATAGAATGCCTAATAGCATGTGTTATACAAAGATTGTTTCGAATTATTATTGAAGGTTTGTGAGATGTGTTTTTAAATCCTCCTAGCTCTGCATCAAATTGGTATCATAGCCCAGTAAGGTCTAGATAGAGGAAGAGTTTGTGTTTGTGGTTGTGGTTGTGGTTGTGTGTTGTGTTGTGCAGGTTGAGAAAAGAACTTGATTGCCTAGGTGAGGCAAAGTGAAGTGGAAGCAAGGAGAGAATTTCTTATGAAGATGGAATTGTTAAGAAGGTATTTGCAAGAATAGGAGGAAAGGAAGAGACAAGAAATGATTGACAAAGAGATAGTTGAGTTAAAGCAAGAGATGAGGAGAAAGGAAATAGAGTTCAATAAATTTTATGTAGAGTCCATGATGAAGATAGAACATTGGATCAGACAAGCAACAAGCTAGCACTTGAAAGTTAAGAAGAAGGTAGTATGGCCTATTCAAAGGCTAATGAAAATGAGATTAGTTGCACCTGATGTGAAGATAAAAGAACCATTGATGGGACAAGGTAATGAACAAGCAAAGGTGGATGAAGAAGATGATTTGTGGAAAAAGTTTGCAGCCATTGAAGAAGAATGGGATAATAAAGTTGGTAATGGACAAGTCAAACAAGAGGAAGAGGAACTCATCAAGATAGAAGAAGACAAGGACATTGAGGTTTCAAGTGAATTGGTGTCAAGATTGGATAAGTTCGTCATGGGTGAAGAGGAGTTTGAAGTACAAGAAGACAAGGAGGAGACCTCAAGGTCTCAATATTTTGTTTCTAATTTTTCTTTGAACTATGCATGTCAGGTTATGAAGGACAAAGAAAAGTGTATGATGATATAATAGAGTTTTGGGACCTCCAAGTTGCAAGGATGTTTGATAGAAGAAGGCATAAGAAGAATAAAATGAAGAAAGGAAAAAATAAGGTTGAAAAGAAAAAGGACAAAGTGCAAAGGAACTATAAGATCAGGAAGAAGACAATTCAAAGGGGATTGAATTCTTTTTCCCCTAGGAGTTTGGTGCAGGAGCAGGAGCACCTGTTTGATTTCTTGCCTCCATGAGGCCATTTGTAAATAGTTTCTCTATTTTCTGTATTGGATCTTATAATAAGGTTTATCAAACCATTTTAGAGGTGTTTGATTCTTAGGAAGTCATATTTTAAGTTATTTGTCAAATAGTGTTTAAAGTTGTTCCTTATTGTAAAAATTGTAAAGTTGTCAAGCAACTTGTCAAAAAGTGTCATTAAGGTGTTTTGTCAAAAAACTAATCAAAAGGTAGTTGAAAATAGTTGGTTTTGGTTGGAAATTTATAAATACACCCTCCAAAACTCGAATTGGGGGTGGGAGACATTATTTTTGAAGTTTGATGAATAGCAACCTCAAATTTTGTATGCATTTTCTGATTTTTACATTGTTTCCAGGTTGAAGCTATGCTTTGTACGGCCTGGTATGGACACAAATAATGGAGTATCATATATGGATGGAAATATATATGTTTCTAGTTTCCAATTATTTTTGTCTCATTGAATTCTATTGATTTTTGTGGAATATATGACTATTTTGGTGAGACTGCCCTATTCTAACAATATTGTGCAAAATTTACAGTCTAAAAATTGGGATGGTATGGATTGTAAAGTCTATATTTTGGATCTGAACCCAATTTTATTTTGTTTTCATGTGAATCTACTTTCATTTTCTTCAAGTTTCATCAAATTTCATTAAGATTTGAATAAGTCATGACCATTTTTGTGAGGGCAGGTCTAAACCCTACCTAGGGTTTACAGTTTTGGGAAAAATGCAATAACTTTATTTTCCACCGTTGGATCTTCATACAAATTGTAGGAAATATCTATAACTATGTTTTCTTCAATCTCACCAGAGTGATTGGTTTCATTATTTTTTTTGTGGAAGTTATTAATGACTGTTAGTTGCATTAAATTGTGGGTTATCATGGCAATGTTTCCAATGTGATATAGAATGTCTAATAGCATGTGTTATACAAAGATTGTTTTGAATTATTATTGAAGGTTTGTGAGATATGTTGTTGAATCCTCCTATCTCTGCATCAAGAAGCTATCCAAGGTGTTAAGGGTGAGGTTTGTGTCCCACTAGCCTCGGAGGTGAAGGCATAGAAGCCATGAGCATAGTGGGCACGTGGTCGTGGAGCCCCACTATCTGGTTATCAAGTACACACCTGTCAGCATGACAAGATACATTCGACGAGGTTTATCCCTTCATTCATGGGACTTACAGCCCACCACGCTCCGTAAATCTTTACTTGAAGACCTTGGCTCTAATACCACAAAGGCCTAACCACTACACCAAAAAACCAACCTAGTGGTGAGGGTGGCTACCCAAGGTGTTAAGGGTGAGGTTTGCATCCCACAGGCCTTGGAGATGAAGGCATAGAAGCCATGAGCACAGTGTACATGTGGCCATGGAGCCCCACCATCTGGTTATCAGTTACACACTTGCCAGCATGATGGGGTACATCCGTCAAGATTTATCCCTTCACACACGAGACATTACATTGCCCCCCTTACAAATCGACCTGTCGTTGGCTTCAAACCATCCTTGTTGTTCTTACCATGTTTATGGACTCTTGGTGGGGGAATCCCCCCTGATTCACATTGTCCTATGAATGTGGATGCTCCTTCTTCATGTGTTGACGGGCCCTTTATGGGGTTTTCTCTCCATGCTTCCCCTTGTAATGAACATTTGGATGAGAATGTTGCTTGGATTTTTGTTCGTAGGAGGAAATGGCTTCCTTCTTCCTCTTCCCAAACTCATACTTGTGTTGTGGGTGAAATATCAACTCCCTCCTAACCTAGGTTTGTCTTAGTGGGACATTGGTGGTCCTTGTTCTTTTTTATTTCTATTGTCTTATTTGGTAGCTTGGTTGTTGTTGTTCCTCTTTCTCTTGTTTGTATTGTTTCTCTATTGTTTATGGCTTGTTTGTACCTATTTATTCCATCCTATTGGCACCTTTCGTATAGGGTTAGGACCCTTGTTTCTCGCTTCTTTTGTCTATTTCTTGTTTTTGCGCAAGGGTATGGTCCCTTTCAAAATCCCTACTTACCTTAATCAAAAACATTGAATGCACATAAAAGTATGTTTTATCACTTCAATAAAACCAAGTGGCCAATGTGTGTTTGCCTTATTTTGTTGTGTAATGTGTTTTTGAAAACCAATTGGTGAGAAGATAACTAAGAGCTAGTACTACAAGTTATACTTTTTATCAAAAAGATGGGTAATTTTTTTGAGTGGATGCATCATATAAATGACATCACTAAGTTGGGCATCACATAACTTCTACAAAAATAATTGAAAATGCAAAAAAGAGGATCTATGAGTATATAATCAAGCATAAAGCGGTCCTATATGGTTTCAAATATAGATAAATAGATTAAAATTTTATAAAGAGAAACAATACATATGTATTTGAGAAATATAAAGACACTGCTAAAAGAAAATAAAAATAAAATACCTTAATTTATTCAACATATTAAAAAAATTCTAAAAAACTAAGAAGTAGCTTGACATTTTGGTGATAGTTTTGTAAAATATCGTTATAAAATGTGTAAACCTAATAAAGATAAAGTTTCAATATGTTATTTTATGTTGAAAACATAGAGATAGGAACCAAATAGAATTCCAACCCTTATGCATAGAAATCCAAACCTAATGGGAAGGATTTTCATAAATTTAAATTACAACTTAGATAGCATGCACATTATATAATACACACATATTATTTAAATAATAATTAAAAAATCAAGTTCAATATTGAATTACAATGTGTATAAGCCATAACACATACATGTTAAGGCTTGGTAAATATCATCATAAGGCATATGCATTAATAATCAATCGCATTTAATAAAGTGCATGCATGCTTCATCAAAAACTATACTTTTTGCCTCTTTTTAGTCATTCATCTTTGTGCACTTACCTATCTTGGTGAAGGTAATAGATCGAAGGAAGATGCTAAATAAATCCTAGAACATACTAAGAGAATAGACACTAGACTGAGTGTTGAATATACTTTTGGCTCTACACATTGCCTAGCACTCAACATACATAACTTCAACTCAAGTTGTTTTCATTATTTCTAATTTTAAGTTCTAAATCACTATGCACATTACAACCAAATTCACTTCGTAGTAAGTTTTGAGCTATGAGTTTTTGGCCTTGAAGCTAAAATATCTAAATTGCAACCTTCATTGTAGTGAAACACCACTTGCGTATTTAATGCACAATAAATGAGAACCATTATGGATGTTGTTCTCTATGAAAGAAATCCTCACCACCTTCTTCATGTTCAATGTCCTCAAATTCTTCTTCACCTTCTTTTTTTTTTGGTGTTTAATTTTGTATAATAGACGATGAGTATGGTGTCTCACAACCACTCTCCTCATTAAAGACAAAATATCTACTAACGTACATTTTTATTGTGGTAGGATCCATGCGTTTATATCCTTTTGACTTCAAACTATATCCAAGAGAAATACACTTCGCAAACTTCTCATTTTTGTTTTCACCCTAGGGATGTCCATGAATGTTGTACACCCAAACCCCTTGATATGTGAAATAGAGGGGATTTATCCAATTCAAGCTTCTTCAAGACCAATGCTATCAAGCACTTTGTGGGTGCCTTGTTTAACCAATATATTGTTAAACTACTTCTATCCAAAATATAGGAACTAGATCTACATCTTTCAATATACTTCATACAATTTCCATAATAGTGCAATTATCCTCTCTAAAACACCATTTTGTTGAGGCATATATGAAGTGGTCAACTATCTTTGAACAATGGATGAAAAGGGAGCCTATACTATTTTCTAGCAAGACAATTGAAGCAAAAATTATCTTCATTATTTGAGAAATTCTTCACACCATGTCATGTCTACTCAAAGCAAGAAGATAGTCAAAGTTGAGATGACCAAATTTTATGTGACAAAGAATTATGGAAAAGTGTGCCTTCATTGTTAGAGTTTTATCTTCATGTGCAATATCAACAAGTTGAAAAATTCTCCCAACTCTTTAGGCACAAGTAGTAATTTTGAAATTTGGAGACTTGTTTGGAATGAGATTGCAACTTCTTTCCATCTTTAAAATCAAATTTGAATTTCAAGTTGTGTTCAATTACGAACAAAAGATTCTTAATGATCCCTAGAATACATAAAACCTTCATATTTTGT
Source organism: Sequoia sempervirens (assembly GCA_007258455.2). Classification (NCBI taxonomy): domain Eukaryota; kingdom Viridiplantae; phylum Streptophyta; class Pinopsida; order Cupressales; family Cupressaceae; genus Sequoia; species Sequoia sempervirens. The sequence continues at coordinate 69,425 of VDFB02234026.1, forward strand.
GGGTTTAGAGTGGTAGAAAAATATGACCAATACCCTTAACTTCCAATTGAGCAATATCATAACTCCATGAAACCAATCCATATGAAGTAGTAGTCAATTTGAGAAACTGCTCTTTCTCACCAGTCATGTTTGGAGGCATCAAACTCAACACAACACACCAATTGAGTAGAAAAGGATGCTTTTGTTTGTGCAACATACAAATAATTCTCTTCGTTGCAATCATTTGAAAAAAACAACATTCCCTTATTTTTGGGATTTCCTCTTTCATTATCAATTCTTCTTGTTGTCCAATTGTAAATTCTAGAGTGGCTTTTGTTGGATAGATTCTTGTTGTACCCAAAATCAATTTTTGCTTCAATAAGGCATTTTGATTAAAATGGTCTAAATCATTTAAAATTATTGTCAAAAGTTTGTTTTAGGTCAAACAAAACATGGGCTTTTGTGGGTTTATGTCAAGGAAGATACTTGCAAAACTTTGAAATATTGAAAATTAGGGTTTTGTACCCCTATTTTTAGGAAAACCCCTAAAAATAGGACATTTCTAGACTTAGTTGAAAATGATTTTGATAGGATAATTTGACTTCACGATCACACTGATCAAGTCAAAATCACCAAAAAGTTTGTTTTACTCTGGTGGGTCTACTTCATTTTTTTAGGAGAAAAGCTAGGACCTCCGCAACCATTAATGGCAGATGACCAGTACCAGGTATCAAAATCTAAGCCTCAAAAGCTTCAAGGAAGAATCCATGGTGAAAAATGCTCAAAAATATGCTTCACGACGAAGGGGATTTTCAAAAGTGAGAAATGTTGAAAATATTCTAAGTCTAGAGAATGCACACCTTACTACAAGAAAGATGCTACGCAATCAATGCCTTAGCCATTTTTCAAGCACTCGTACACGTAGAATGGTGAAAGCAATTGCAATGGTGAACGTGTTTCGACGTTGACAACGATGATTAACCTAGTCAAGCAACACGGTGAATGCAAAGCTCAAGGAATGTTGGAAGCTTCGTAGATCACGCATGCATAATGACAAATGCAGTCAATACATTAGCAGTAGGTGATGATGCAGTCAACAAACATGTGAACGGCTGGTGTTGGTGTTGCACGTGGACAACAAGCATAGTTGGCAGATAGTGATCGCGGTCAATGCAGTCGACGACACAGTGAACACAAAGCTCGAGAAGGATGAAAATCATCGAAAATGACTAACTCTGGAGCCCACTACACCCCTGTAGGCTAGGGACGCCCATGAATTCAAGAGGCCAACTATAGTTGTTAACAATTGCAAAACCAGTCGCCCTCTTCATAATTCTACCAGTTTTCTAATGCATCGTCAAGCAAGTCCATCAAATTCATCAATCATTGGCAAATGGAGGTGGAGACAGAAGATGCTGAAAGCGAGAATCATCAAAGACGGTAGTCAATCACGGAAAAAGTGCCCTTGTAGCCCAGGGGCGCCCAAGCATAAGACTATCCAAATGTCAGTTTTGAATAAGCTTATCTTCTGGCAATCTCTCTGACACCAGCTCAGCTTTGCAAAGAACATGTTCTCCAGTCTATGAGACATATCAAACAACAGTTGTTGATCATTTGAGCACACAAAACAGAGAGTAAATCAGTGAACATCTAGGCAAAAGCACCCCTGTTGGCCAGGGGTACCCATCATTTTGAGCCACCTGTTGAGGTTTTCAACAACTACTTTCTCCAAGGCATCTGCTCAGCATCCTTTTAGCGTCGTGATCAATCCAATTGCAAGCTCACAGGACCTGTCAAGCACTCACAAACAAAGATCAAGCATAAAACACTAGAGGCAAAGGAAAATTAAAGGACATGAAGAATTAACTACGTGTCAACGAAAATGCACCTTCCTAGAAATAGGCGCCCAACCTTTTGGGCAATCAGATGCTGCATTCAGGTGTTGTGACTTGTAGAAAGATCTCTTCCATTTTGATCAATCTCTGCGATGAAATCGTCAACACGTTCAACAGAATAGTCAAACCTTCGGTGACAAAGATCAAATTGGAGTTGTTCGTGAAGGGTTTCAAAATGCAAAATGCACCTCAAAATGAGAAAAGTGCCCCTGTAGGCCAAGGGCGCCTAGAATTTTGAACCTCACTAATTAGTTTTTTGAGCTTGCGCATACACTCATCTATTCTGGAGTGTTTCCAACTTTGTGATAGATTGAACATCTCGTTCGCAAGATTCGTCGGTCACCGGTAGTTGTTGAATGAAGAACAAAGGGTCAAATGGAGAAAATTGAAAAGAATCCAAGAAGTTGGCTAACATTGGCAAAAAAATGCACCCTTTTGGGAAAAGGCACCCAAGAAATTGAACCATCAAATTTAATTTTTAGGGTTGGCGACTCCCAAGAACATCTCTTCAGAGTTGATCCAACTCTACTATGAGTCTATCAGCAAGGCTTCAAGATTGATTGAGCAACCAGAATCAGGGGTCAAACAAAGGCACTTCATCATAGAAAAAGGGTGAAAATCTTCAACTCTCAAGACTAGGACGCCTAAAGTCAAACTAGGCCCAGGTTTACTTGAGTTAAGATATTTAAAAAGCTCCTTCATGCCTAAATGTCTCAGAATGGGTGGAGATTATTTTGTTAATTGCCAATCATGGAGGTGATTCCCCCAATCATGATTTGGACGCCCTAATTGATGCTTGGAACTCCAAATTGATATTATCAAAGCCTAGGCATCCATTCTTCATTATTTCTTGCAGGTTGAAGAGCTTAAACACAAATATTTTCTCTCAAGCATCATTTGAAGGATCTGACGAAATCCATTGATAGCGTTCTTCATGTTTTCAAGAATAGGTTGCATAGAGGAACAGATTTTCTTGAAGATTTAGGGCAGCAATACATAATTTCTTCTAACTTCTCCTCCTCATATTTCTTCTATTTTGGTCTTAGATCTTCTTGCATGTCCAAGTACACAACAGTTTTGCACAGATCTGGTCTTCTAGGTATGATCAGCACAGTAGATTCAACAAAACCCACGTGTTAGATTCTTCCAGAAAAATTAGCCCCGCTGCCCCTTTTTTAGGGTTTTTGAAAAAAGCCACAATTTCAAAAAATGGACAAACTGGTCTTTTTAGCTTTGAAGCACCTACAATACCCATGTGTCAGATTCTTTCAAGAAAAATAGTGCTTCACTGTTTCTGCTGCTTCTAAAGCTTTTGCCTCGAGGGGCTCTTGCATGTACAAGGAAAAGTAACTTTTTGGAATTTCTGACGTTCTGGGTTCATTTAGAAAATTATTCCCAACAAAACTCACGTCTCAAAAAAGCGTCAAAACAGCGTCAAAAGCACAAAGTTGCAAGAGAAAAAGAGGCCATCACTCCAGTTACAGAGCCAACAAAGTTACCAATCAATTCCTTGCCAGTATCAAACATGAAGATGGTGACTACGTGAGTCTCAGTGATGTGTAGACGAAGCTTCAAGATCTCATTCGTAGCAGTTTTTGTGGTGATCTTGTTGGTTGTAGGTTAATTCAAATTGTAGCCATGTCAACAAGGCTTGATGACGCAACTGTAAAGAATATTGAATACCAAGAGCAGATTGCGGGTGGCAAGGAAATGATGTGACGACACATCATCATCTTGTAGAGTATCAGTTGTCCAGATGCAGAGGCAATCAATGACTAGTTAGAGGAAATGATGACTTGAGTTGATGAGGTGTAAAAACTCAGTTAGGATGTCCTACCCCTCCAAAATAGCATTTATGACACAGGAGTTAACTTGATGCCTCTTTCCAAGTTAACTCACTGTCCCACTAATTGTGCATGTCTATTTTGGAGGAACTTTTGTATATTAGAGTTCTCTTTTAGTTTAGTATCAATTAACTGAAGTAGACTTTCCAGTTAACTGTTAGGTTACCTACTTTTAGACATAATAATAAATCTTGCAAATTGGCAAGAACTAAGTGTTAACTCAAGGAGATTTTAGGGTTGCCTACTCCTTTGAACTTCTATAAATAAGAGCTTTTGCTCATTGTATTTTAACTTTACTTCACGGCAGCAAAACATTGAGCTCAAAAGCCTTCGACTTTGTTCGCTTAGTATATGTTCTTGAATTGTATTTGTTATAGTCAAACGCTATGTACAACTTGTGTTCTTTCTATTCAGATAGGTGTGTTCAATCTATGTTCGTGTTTTATTGGTTGATCACTTCTTGTGTGATTGTCTCTTTGACACAAGTTGTCCCAAAGTGTAATCTTTGATCGAAGTTGGGATAATAAGTCAGGAGAACCATGGGCCTTTGATCCAAAAGTCTCAAGATTTGTCATTGTATGTTGTTCTTAATAATCTTTCTTTTGATCTACACCTCAAAAAATAGCATTGTCTCTCCTTGGGAATTTAGAGAGTAGGATTATCGTCATATGTTGTTTCTAGTAGTCTACCTTTCAGCCTACACCTCGAAAAGGACATTGCTCCTCCTTGGGAATCCTAAGATCTAGCCCATTGTTTGATGATTACTTGCATGAGTTCTATTTTGGCGTAAATCTAGAAGTTCAGAGCCTTCGAATGCATTTTGAGAGAGAATTTGTCCAAGTGATCGAACCATCCCATTCCCACTCCTATATCCTCTTGCTCTGTTTTTCTAGAGGAAATAGGATAGATTAAAAGTTAGCCTAGTTGTAGTTAAGATTTGCAAAAACCAAAGAAAACCTTATTTGCAATGCATTGTGTTTATGCACCCTTGTGTCCTGCCGCTGAGTAAAAAAGATAGGAACTTAATATGTTTTACTTTTACACAACCATCAGAAAAAGAGTGTAAAAAAGATAGGAACTTAGTCTATTTTACTTTTACACAACCATCAGAAAAAGAGGGAGCTTCCCCTCACAAATTTGAAGAGCGGTTAATTATGTGCATAGTTGTCTGTTTCCAATAAGCACTCCAGAGGTGCTAATTGAAATGCCAACAATTCTTTAGTGGAAAAGTTGTACGAGTAGTCTTGGAATGTGTGTTCCTTTCCACAAACATATTTTTTCTTAGATGTGGATGCATCACTCCAACTTTAGGCTATTTTCCTCATTTTGATACAAAAGCCTAATTGTCTATGGTATCTATAGTCTCGTATTTGATTCTTGCTTCTTGTTGAATCATTTTCAACAACTCTTCAAATGTATGATTTGTGCTCACCATATTCAAACAAGTCACAAACACTTGAAAGTCAAGGGTAGTACTCTCAAGACAATAGATACAAGAAAGTCATCTAAGGTTGTTTCTTTTAATGTCAAGTGATATTCTTGTATTTGCTACTCCTCAAGAATCACTTCAATTTCTCACCTCTCTACATCTTGAAGCCATGTGATACTTTAAAAACAAAAAAAAATGATTTTGATTATTCACTTCCCATGCAATTTTCATTATGTCCCATGCTTCTTGTGCACTTTTGGTTGTTTTGATGTGAAGTTATACCTCATTTGTGACACTAAACAATGAGTTTGGCCTTTTGATAAGACTTGTTAAATCTATGAATCAATAAATTTTGTGTCAAACCTAATGACAAATCCAACAACTATATCATGTAAATCTTTAAATTCAACTTGACTTTTGACCTTTGTTTCCAAGCTAAGTAATTATTTCCTTCCAACAATTTGAAGTTTGAAAACATTATTTTAAGAGCATTTAAAGTCATTTTGCAAAATATGAGAGTTCCTAACTTATACACAAGACCTCTTGATATACTTGTCATTTTGATTTACCCATAAGTACATGGAAGAAGTAGGTCCTTTTGATATGCGTAATAATGCTAAAAGAGACTTTCAAGGCATGTGTAAAGTAAAATAGTATGTTGTACCTCGATAGGATGTGAGATACAAGTGTTGTCATTGTGTCAATGACAACCTAGCTCAAGTGGGTAACTCCATACATATAAGACTCCCTATATACTTAACAACAACTTGCTTCCAATTTTATAATCAAGCAATAGTTCACATATGGGTAAGAGAGTGGAGAAATGTAAAAAATCTACCTTTATTTCTCCCCAACAATTTGTAAAGTTGATACCATAGTTGTCATCGTTATAGTTTTGTTAAGCATTAAATACAACAATTCAACACAAAAGTACTACACATAAATTTGAATAAAAAATACTGCTTAGATCAAACACTACAAATTGTTAACAAAATGTAACAAAAAATAACCTTATATTGTTAGTAACAATGCTCAAAAATATAAAAGTGACATGAAGACCTTTGTGTATATTTTAAAAAATAGTTTGCAACTATGACGTATTAAAATTTATAGTTTTCAACTAGAAGAGTGGTTAAACAAAGCTAAAGGAGGGAGGTTCGACTTGTTGAGTATGTAATAGAGTTACTCTTATATGTGATGATCTCATCCTAATTGCAAAAACAATTCATAGTTTGAAAAAACACTTGAGGACGTTAGAGCACTTTTATCAAAAGGTTGAGATGCAAGTGAACCATCAAAACCAAAGTCATATTTTTCTCTAAGAAGAAAAAAGAAACAATCTAGCTTCCTTTTTTATCAAAGTATGCTCAAAATAGTGGAAGAATACAAGTACCTCAAACTTGATTTCCGCAATAGGCTTTGCTAGGAGACTTGCAAGAGAAAATAAATACAACGTTGAGGGGTGGAAATACTCTACAAAATAGATGCAAGAGTGTTGGATTATGGGACTAGAAAACCAAGAAAATATTGTTTGACTCACTTGTTTCACTTGCAGTCCTTATAGGTGTTAAGTTTGAGTCAACCGTATATTAGTTCACAAATGGACCCTAATAAAAATAATCCAAAAGCATTTAATCAAATTCATCTTTAAAATCAAAACTCAATTCTCCATGAGATTCTTTTTGCTGAAACAAGCACTTTTCCATTAGAAGCTTTCACAATGGTACGAACATTATCTTAAAAAACTCAATAAATGGACAACCATCATTGGGCCAGAATGGTGATGGAGGAGTTAAGTTGAAGAACGCGTGGATGAAAAATAACAACAAATGGATTCATAGTTAACGGGCATTAATTTGCAAGAGTGGCCAAACTCTAATGAGGAAATAAAAAGAAATGTGAGACAAATTTAGACTAGCTATATGCACAAAGCAAATTGGTCAAAAGAGAGCATACTATGTTAGAGAGTAAACCCACATGAGAGTATGATGAAAAAGCTTACATGGGAGCTAAAATGAAGGGAAAAGAAAAGATTTTAATGTCTAGTTGAGAAGTATATAACATCATCTCTTATGTGAGAATGATAGATGGACAATACTTAAAGGAGAGTGGAAATTCAGGAAGTGCCCATTTTAGGAGGTAGTAGAGATAGAATGACATTATATAATAGAATGTGCAAACTACAATGACATCTATATCAATCACAAAAACAATCTAAATGTAGGCAACCTAATTGTTTTATTCAAAGAGACAAAGACAAAATGACAAACCTTTTTATCAAAATTCATGGTAGAAAATCTAACATTGAAAAGGGTTCAAAAATTTCATATGACTTCTAGAGCTGCCCTTGTGTCATGTTAACTTGGTGCTCTATTACTAAAGCTCTTGATTCCATAGACTTCTTGATCTCATAGATGCCATTTAAAATCTATCAATCTTAAATCTTCAACTATATTATATATACTTCTTAAAAACCTCTTTGTTTCCCTAAACAAAATTGTATTTCCGATTTGTGAAACAATCGTTTCAGAATGTGGGATAAAAGCAAGAATTTTTTTTTTGTTCAACTGCCATTTGTGAAGAAGCATAGATTAGAAGATTAAGAAATTTTACCTTCAACCTATAAATGGCGTGATCATTCTTCACGAATTTCTCATTTAGAAATCTCATGCAGCTAGGGGCGTGCTGATATGGCAGCGTTTGGGAGTGCAGACTTGAATTGACAGCCTGCAGATGTGAAGAATGGTGCACTTGTGAACTGTTAGGAAAGCATTAAAACCTCCCTTCCAAGCTGTGTCTTCTGCAGCAGTGAATCACCAAAACAGTTGTGTTCAGTGGCGTTTGCATATATTCACAGCCTGCATACAATCTCTTCTGCAATATTAAAATTCTACTTTGTCTGGCAGCATTCCGGAATATTAATTAATTTATCTTTTGTATGCTGCTGGCTGTGTTCTACCTCCTTTGGCGCCACTTACAGCTTCTGTAAATAAACAATGTTTCATTTCCTGACTGCCGCTTCTTCTAGCCTGCGCCCTGCTACAGCTGTGACTTCAAAGTTTGACATTCGCCATTCTTTTCAACGTCACATTTCCTCTCCACTGGGACAGAGTCGCATTATTGCTCCGATACCATATTGTCAGGCAATGAGCATTGAGCACTGATATTATTGATCGGAGGAAAATAAATACAATGGAGGAGGTCAGATATTCATCAAATGACAATCAACCGCCAATTCAACCGACAAATATAATTTAGACAATAATAATATTAATTTGAGATATTATTATTGTGTATTCTATCTAAAATATTCTAACACGGGTGAGAATAAAAGAGTGACAGCATAAAACAAAAGGTAGACATCATATCATTAGAATTGTAATACCTCTCTGCTAACCCGTATGTATTATTCAATTTTCCAAATGAAGGAAATTATTCAATACAATACTCGATAACATAAACAATGTTTATAAGAAACAGTTAATTAAAAAATTACTACACCTTTGTGCCAATTTAGCATTCCTAATCAAGCATTGCCTCCTTCAATCTTAGGTTCCATGCAGTTACATGTACAACCAATTTACACATTGCCACCTTGTATCTCAGGTGCCATACAATGGCAAGTACAACCAACGCATACCAAATTTCATTCTTTCATACCTAAAAACGGCCATGATAAACTATTCTAAATACATATGCCCAATAGTTTTTCTTAGAATAAGATATGAAGATACAAAATAATCCACATGGCCATAGAAAAAATGGCACAAATATGGACCCAAAATAGTACTGCTGCTGCTTCCTTTACTCCAAAGCCTCTTATATTAGCAACAGCCCCTGTATTCAATTGCATTGACCCAAAATTGTTATTGTGTTGATTTAGCAAAACTGGAAGTAGCTAATAATATAATTCAATATGTGATTTCCTAAATAGAAGTAGTTTTGCGGATAATTCATTTACAACTTAGTAGACATGAAAGGATTCTCTTATCTTATATGAATGCTATAATCACTGTTTTTTGCACGGTTGGGGTGCAAATCAAAACAATCATTCTCATGAGAGAACGTTATAAATAGTATCATCTATGTATTACCTGCAAGAACAGATGTAGGCATTGTGTGCTGGAGAAGCAGAACAAAACGAAACATTTTATCATTCGGTGGAAGGAAACCCAATTTATCAGCCAGAGCAACAATACCAAGACCAACTGGAGGTACAAAAAATAACCGACCAATAATAATGGCTACAGTCGTCTTCCATCCTAGTTTCGAACTGCCGGGACCTGTGCAAATAATATGTAACAAGGTTGTTACAATTGCTAGATAAATTAATGACCAACCCGTTTCTAATCTGGAATAAAATGTGATTACGAAGGAAGGACAGCATAAAACTCACTCACCTCCAACAAGGTTTCCACCTAGAGCAAGCATTATACATGGAATCATTGCTCCTCTGCACATTCCAATAAGAAAAAAACTTTTTTTTTTTTATATGTTTTAGGAAAGAAAATCCCTTGTATACTCATTCTTAACAATTTATTTCAATATTTCTTAAATAAATGAGTCATATTTTAACTGTACGATGGTGCCAGGAAAACATATATTTTGTATAAAGAGGACACACACAACCAAGAAACAGACATGCAAGCAACGCCCTCATTGAATGCACTCTTATCTTTCATATTCTCGTGTAGATTCAGTTCTTTGATATGTGCAGATTCACACTTCAATCTTATATCGCTTCCTCAATTTCAATATCATCCCACTATATAGAAGATACGATGCATTTCATGCAAGATTAATAATCGAAGTATATCCTTTTCGAATGGAAGAAAGGTTAATGAAGTCTTGAATTGTCATCCCTCACTACAAGACAAAACATTGTGTTAATAAGAGTAGTGCTCGTGCAAACCTACACAAGCACTAACAATGTATGTCTGATGCATTAATAACTAATAAGGAATAATATATTAATTAGCAAAAACCTCATCAATGGTTAGTGCCACATCATCATTCTCACTTCTTAAAATGTGAACAGTTGTCATGACTTAACCTCAATCCTGCATTATGAGTACAAGATATCTAACCACAGTATCTTATAGCCCCTTAATGAAAGGGTAAGACTAAGAATGTGTACAGTTCATGGACATAGGCACTACTATTCTCTCTACCGATCTAAAACTTTTTCATCCCAAGATACGTAGCAAACATGACCCATGCCTCCTCAGACAAGTATAAATATGTGTAGAAACAAACCTTTAGTTTTAGACAAGCTCAGCTTATCATGGGACATATATATTAGTACTAGTAGGCATGAGTTTATTGTAGAGCGCCTTTTGATTCAACTGTGTGTGCTTTTGCATCCTGTTGTGACCTTTTCACACATCGCCCCATTCAAGATGGGGACCCCCTAATTTTTGCTCCATTCTGGTCTTTTGGCTTGGGTTTTCATCTCTCTCTCCCGCTCTGTCTCTTTTCTGATGTCTGCCTTTCAAGGGTTGCGCCCGTCAGTGAGCTAAAGCATGAAATTGGCCAAGTCTAAAAAAATTAGGGTTTCATTTTTCCTGGTCAGTCCGAGGTCGAATAGGGTCAATAAATTGAAAATTGAACTTAACGTCGTTGTCAATGTGCTTCCAGCAGGCTCTCGGCAAGTTTTTATCTGATTCAGAGATACTTACTATTTTTAGTAAGTATGAAATTACAGGCAATTCATCAGCGTTTTTGAGATTCCAACAGTTACACGGCATTCAGAACACCTCGGGCTGCTCGCGTGCAAAATTTGAGCAAAAACAGACAACTTTCTATTTTTAGTAGTCCAGCTTCCGGGACAAATTTCAGGGTTCAGATGCAGAGTTTTTCTTTGCATGTCTGGATATTCCTTCTGGGTTTTTCGAGACCTTCGCGATGATGTAACATGCAAAACAAGACGACAACTTTCAAAATTCAGCCTTCGGAGGCTATTTTTAGGGTTTGCATGTCAGGGTTTCTTTTGCATGTCGGATGATTCCTGATGGGTTTTTCGAGAGCTTCACGATGGTGTGACATGCAAACGAAGATACTCGCTCAGTAAGGAACTTACTATTTTTAGTAGGTGTGTCCTGGCAGCCGCTTCCCAGCAGTTCAGAATCACGAGCTGATTGCAGTGCCACAGAAACGAAGAGAAATAGAGATCATTTGATATGCATGCAGAGCAAATTAGGGTTTCCAGCTTCGGAGCCTGAAAAGAGGGGTAAAAAGGCAGAATTTTCGAAAACCGGTGTAAACCATCGCGATCAGCATCCTTCAGGCTATCTGCTGATGAAATTTCAAGTCGAACGGAGCACTTACTATTTATAGTAAGTCAATTTGGAAACTAGCTAAAAATAGTAAATCAACTGCATGCGTTGATGTTGACAGTAAGGTCACGTGGTGAGGAGCGCCTCATTCAAATTTCAAGTCGATCGGAGCAATGGAGCTGTCAGAAACAAGAGGTTACTATTTATAGTAAACCACCTTCAGAAATAGGCTAAAAATAGCAGGGTGACTAAAAATGGCAGTGTCGACAGAACAACAAGGTCATAAGGATGCAGTGTGCAAAATTTCAAGTCGTTCTGAGCTTCAGAGGTGCAAATTCAGGGGACTTACTATAAATAGCGGGGCATGTAAGCTGGCAAAAATGAGAAAAAAATTCTAAGTCTGGAACTTCATCCAGTAGACATGATAAAATGCGCCCAGTTGATGAGAAGGCATAAAAAATTCTAAGTTTGAAACTCGTCCTTCACACATAGCAAAATGCGCCCAAGGAGAAGAAAGTCAAAGCAAAGTCAACACCTTTCATCCTATAGGCATGGAGAAATGCGCCCAACTTGAAGAGAGAAAAAATTTGAAAATTTTTCTAAGTGTAGATATCCGCCACCACCTTCAAAATGCGCCCAAATTGCAAGTTCATCCTTCTCAGAGGGCAAAATGCGCCCAAGTTGTGAGTGGTCAAAGCAAAGTCAACGATTTTCATCCTCTTCCCTAGGCAAAATGCGCCCAAATACATGCATGTCAAGACAAAAAACGGGAGGTGAAGAGTCACTCAAGGGCGTTGTTGTCCACCAGCTATGTCCAAATGCGCCCAAGAAAGAAATGAGTCAACAAGTCAACATTCTTATCCTTCAGCTACATAAAAATGCGCTCAAGTTAGAAGAGGGTCAAAAGGTCAAAGGAATTCGTCCTCCTCAAGGGGTGAAATGCGCCCAAACAAGCTCAAGTGAGGGCAAAAAAGTGGAATGCGAAGAGTCATCCTCCTTGCATGTCTAAATGCGCCTAGATTGAGGTGTAATAAGTGAATGGAGGTGGTAAATAAGGTGAAAAATACTTCAAGGCGTGGTGAAAGGTGGTGAATGCTAGGCGTTATCCTCCTTCAAGTCCTAAATGCGCCCAAGGTGGTGGGTGTTGGAGAATTTCCTAAGGCGTGTGAGGTGGTAGAAATAAAATGCTAAGGCGTGGTTTCAAATTTCTTCTAAGTGATAAGCGCCCAAGATGATGTGTGTGAGAAAATATTCCAAGGTGGTGATAACAAAATGTCAAGTATGTTATGCGCCTAGAAGGATGAAATAAAATAAAGCAACTTGCTAGGTGATGAAAATTTTCGAGATGAATATCTTCCTTCGAACACAAAATGCGTCTAAGATGTTGAGTGAAGAAAAATGAAATATTTCTAAGGCGTTGGAATATTTTCCTAGTGTGGAGTAAAATGCTAGTGTGGAGTGAAGGAATAAAAGTGTGCTAGGCATGAATAAAAATTTTCTAAATGAAATTGATAAAATTTCCAACACTGGCGAATGATTCAAATTTTTCTAAGGCAAATATTTTCTTCCTTAGAAAATACGCCTAAGTCTGGTGAAGTGATAAATTTTCCTGAAGTTCGAGTGAAGTTGCCAGTGATGAAGTCAGAAGGTGCCAACATTGCAGGACGAGTTAATATTTCTCAAGTCAGAGCAACGGGATGATCACAAGCGAAGAATGGATTTAAATTTGATAGAATAGTATTTTCTAAGGTTCAAAATTAAAAAACTAAATGAACCCGTTCGTTGTGTACCCATGGATTCGAAGCATTCTAAAGAAGATTTTCTTCTGGGTACTGAACATTCGTGATGATAGATGGATTTCCAAGTCTTCCGCACTTCGCCAACACTTTTTCAGTGAAGAATTTAATCAGTGCTCAAATTGTGAATTTTCCTAAGGGAGAATTTAAAATTTTCTAAGGCAAATTTGAATAAAACGACTTTTCAAAGTGAATTTCTCCGAATGATGAATTTGAAGTGAGTTGCCTAGGTGATTTTGATGGAATTCTTCGAAGATGAATTTTCCAGAGATGATGAAGAGTTGAATTCGAATTCAAGAGACAGAGCTCCAGCTGGTGAATCAAAAAGATGGATTTAAATTAAATTTTTCGAAAACAAATTCAAAGATGCCAGTCAAAGTCAAGTTTCTAGAAGAACAAGATTCCCGACGTCGAGAGACAAGTGTCAGAAATACCAGAGAGGGAGAATTCGAATTTTTGAAATGGAGTAGTGGAAATTAAATGCACTGGCTAAAATTGGCTCCTTCTAGAATTCGAATTTTGGCTATAAAATGAACAAGTTTCTCACTTCCTTTTTCACAGCTGGAGAAGTCGACTTGCTCTGAGTAAGTTGCTGAAGATTGAGTATTTGCTGAAGCTTGAAGGAATTCAAATTTTTACTGAGGAGTAGAGTTTGCTGAAGGTTGCTGAGGATTGAAGAGGCGCACTTAGAAGTTGCTGAATGTATTCAAGTCTGCAGTTGGAGAGGGACGCCTTGAAAATCTGAAGTCAAGAGGTGCGCACTTGCTGGTTAGAGAAGGTACGAGTGTGATTGAAGCTTGATTCATTGCCAAAGTTGAGGTTGCCAGTTGGAGGGGCGCCTTGGAGTGAAGTGAATTGCTGAGAGTCTTCAAAGTGTGAACTTGGTACTTGCTGGTATAAAGTACAAGTTCAAAATTGCTGATTGGAGTTGTTGCAGATTGAAGTCACTAAAATTTACTTAGAAACTTTTCTAAGTGTTGAAGTTCAAGAGAAGAAGCTGAGGTTTGCAAATTGGAAATGTTCTAGAAGTCGACTGCAGCCCCTATATACAATGTCTTATTTTATTTTTATAAATTAAATTGCTGATGAATGTTTACTATTTGCAGATGGCTGAGGCAAGGGCGACTGGCAAGGACAATGGTGCCTCCAGACAAGCTGTGATCAAAAAGTTGAGCAAGACATTCATGCTGGAATCAAAATTTATTTCAAAGTTGGGCAAGCTGACAGACACCAACTTGGGCTCCGTCAACCTGGATACCTTCAAGAACAGAATGTTGGGAATTGGAAGTCATCGACCTTCAACCACTTTGCACAATATTGTTCGAAGTGGGTTATATGCAGCTGCTGGTTTCCCGCCAGCCATTCAATGCTCGGAGCTGATGATGGAGTGCGCCAATTATTATGAGAAGGATCATAGATCGATCATGTCACCAGATGGCCAAGTGCTAGCCAATCTTACTCTAGCAGCCATTGGTGAAGCTTTCGGGATCCCGGTGCACAGGAACATGATTTACAAATCCAGAGAACGAGCTGAGCGGATGTACGCTTCTGCATTCGAGAGATGAATGGAGACAATCAACACTCACTGGATGAGCACTCCCAAGCCTTCTCGAACGAAGTTGCCAAAACAGATCATAGCGGATGACTTGAAACAAGAATATTGTGATCTCATCATGATGCTGAGCAGGGTTGGAGGTTGTGCACAATCATTTATTTTTGAGCCTTGGATGTTTTATTACATCAATCTCGTGCTAGAAGGAAAGGATTATGTCAATTGGGCCGAGATGATAAGTGATAATTTGCACGAGCAGCTCCTGGGCCTCCGAAGAACGAAGACATTTTATATGAGCTCCTACATCATTTATATGTTGGCACGAATGACGAAGTACAGGGGGATCTCTTACAAGGAACCTATCAGTTGTGGCTCCCACCAGTTTAAAATATATGATGCTTGTCCACAGTTGCATTTGGCAAGCACAACTCACTACAAACATGTCAACGATTCTTTCACCATGTATATCACGAGGCTGCTTCAGGAGCGGTTGCATCACAGAATCTCGAGGGATGCCCAAGAGTTGATTGAAAGGTATGGGTGCTGGTTCATACAGTTTCCGAGATTTTCTTATATTAGGCTGCAAGGTTTCTCATCATATCCATATAGGCTGCCTAAGTACCCAACAGATAGAATTTTAATGCTAGAGATATCTAGGCAACTGCTTGCCTTTGATAAAATTCAAAAGAAAAAGAAGGAGGAATAGAATTTCCAATTGTCATGGGCAACTCGGATGAAGTGTGTCCTTCAATACAGGCAGCTAGAGAGGCTGAAAGTGAACTTCAATTTTATCATTTCTCATATCATACCAGCCGACAGCACTACGACCCACATCATAACATCAAATGGGTACTGTCAGAGGAGTTCAAACATAAGGCCACCATTGAGGATTATTGGGCTGATGCAGCTGATGAGATTGAAGTAAGGAAAAGGATGTTTTCTCGGTTGCCGATTACTTTGATTAGGGAGTGTGAGGTTGTTCCGATTCCGGACCAAGTGAACGAGGATATGGATGTTGTGCATCCGGATTATGCAACAGTAAGAGATACTCTACTTCCACCTTCGGATTGGTCGGAACCTGAGATTGCAGATTTGGATACACTTTCTATCCCGGTCCTGACATTCACGAGGGCATGGGTTGATAGACGTGTGAATAGATTGAAGAGTAGGTCAATTGTTTTGACTTACAATATGATGGGAGATCACATGACGCCCACCACAGGCAAAAAGAAACAGATTACACGAGGTCCAGAGCCCAAAAAGAAAGAGCTAGTTCGACAGGAGCCTACTCAGCCAGAGCCTCCACGAGTTACAGTTGCATCACCATTGGAGACACGTTCTCTGAGTATACAGGAGGTCTCTTTATTTGCTGATCAGAGGAATGCACTGAATCAGGTGCAAGTGGTACAGGATAATATTCAGCCTCCATGGAGGGAGTCGGTTGGCCAGAGCGTCAACGCACCTGTTAGGATTGATCAACAGGATGATGAGGGGACTATTACTAACCCTCAGTTTCAGCGGGAATTAGAGGCGGCTATGAATGACGATGATGATATAGTTTCAGGGACACTCAGCCACTTGAGGACGATGAGCCTCGCCAGAATGATATCGAAGTTGAACAGGTTCGTGAAGTTGAGGCACAGGAACAGCAGCCCTTCGATATACAGTATGATGTGCCTGATTGGCTTAAGGATAGAATGAGAAGAAGCCCCAGCGAGGAAATTGATCCAGCAGTTGAGATGGAAGAGTTTTTGAACAGGATCAGTGCACCTCCACAGAAGAAGAAAGCAAGAAAATTTTCAAAGATATCTACTGAAGAGGATGGTTCCCGTACTCTTCATGTAGCTGTGCCTCAAGTTGATTGTGACCGAAATGAAGCAGTGCCTGAGAATTATGTGGTCACGACTTTGGATTTGGGACGCCCCACTGGTGCGCAGATTGTAGAGTGTGATAACTCCTATCTTGCCCTCAAAGACAGATTATTCAAGAAGGAAAATACAAAAGGCTGAAAAGGTAACACAAGGCTTTAATCGGATATGTTCAGCAGTTGTCTCGTTCTCGAGGGCAGGATATTCCAGTGATAGAGCCTCCAGCAGAGATACCTAGAGAGTCCATTAGTGGATTGATGGAATTAGGGAAAATGGCACAAGAAGCAGACAAGTGGGTCACAGGAGTTCGTGCCGAGACAGAGAAGTTTATGGAGGACCTTGCTTTTGCTTTTCAACAGGCCTCTAGTATTTTGACACGGATGGATGCAGTGGATCATGCTTGGGGCGATGCTTCTATCTATCAGAGTAAAGTTATCCAGTGTCTTGAGGTATTGAGACATGTTCCGTTGCGATTGCTGATTGATGGAGGTGTCATTCAGGAGAATGACAGATATGATTTCTCTAGGTGGTATTCTTCAGCAATCACGGGGCGTGGTTTCTTCGACGCGGCACAGGCGGATTCAGCCAGGATACATAAGGCTATGGCCAATATCATAGATGGAGTTCAGAATACCTTTGAGGCCATATTTGCTAGTCGGTTGAATCCGGAGGAGGTGAATGTTGATAATTTGAGGGGTAGGCTGGTGCCTTTCTTTTCGGATGTTAAAACCTTTGTACAAGATGATTTCGAGAATACTTCTACTTTCTTCACCTTGATCCAGAACACGCAGGATTCTTTGGCTGCTTGGAGGAAGTCTTGTGCAAGGCATGAGCATTCAGTCACAGTGTTAGAGTTTCAGCTAGATTGCATTCCACCTATTTCAGTTCAGGAGGTTGAGGTTGTACTTGCTAGATTCATTGAGTTTGCAGCCAGAGAGAAGGAGAATGGGAATGCACTACTGGACGAGGATCTTCTAGAAGACTGAATGTGGGCATTTATTGCTTTACTATTTTGGGAGTGAGTGGGAATCTTTGATTCATTTAATGTACCACTCCCTATTCTGGCAGTTTTTAGGGTTAGGGCTGAGGTGGCACGATTCTGGCCACTCTATTGATTGTAACACTAGCCGTCTTTTGGACTTGGCTAGCTATATAAAGGGGGAGTCCCCCTCATTTGTGAATTATTAGATCATTAGACAGTAGTATTGGACATTAGCATTGGAGCTAGAGCTAGAGAGTAGAGCATAGTAGATCATTTTGCTTAGCATAGTGTGGAGGAGAAAGAAAGTTTTCCCTTTGAAAACTTTTGTGGAGATTGTTGTGTAACACTTTTCATGATAATAGATCTTTTCATTGATGGTGGAATTCGTCTTGTCATGAATAGCTAGCAAGGTCTCTTCTTCCTTTCGAATCCAAGTAGTGTAACTTTCATTCATGCAAGTAGTTTATTTTGATGTGTGGTGTTTTGTTGAGGTAGCTTCTTTCATTCCATACCACTAGCGACTTGTTGATGATAAGTTCGCCTTGCGTGGTCCACTGGACATTATCTTGAATTTAACTTCGATTGTGATTTGTATACCTATATGCGTCGTTTTGATGGTGTATGTATGCTAAGTTATAATTTGAACATCCTTTGCTATCCCCTTGAAGATTGCACCGATTTTGCTGAAGCTGTCCGACGTGAGGCTAGGCGAAATTTGGTTGAAGTCTACTAAAACGAAGCTCCACATATCCTGCATTTAGAATAGAACATAAGTTTCTTAGGCCCTACACTCTTTTACTTTCCGCATATTTCTGATTAGTTTTAGGAAAACGAGCTATATTGCCAAATCATACACGCAAGAATCTCCTTCAAATCATATACCAACTGCTAACTGCAAGAAGTCTGAACAATTATGTAAGTCCCCTCGTAAGTACACAGCAATACACATCAGCCAACTGAGTCTATTCGCATTTAAGGAACCTTGGAGTTGAACGCATGAACTTTCTTGCAATCTTAGCATGCGGAATACTTTGATCAAGAGAGAATAGAGTATCCGTTGGGAAACTTTGTTCTGCTGTTTGGTGCGGTCACAAAAACCACGTCAACACATCCA
Organism: Sequoia sempervirens; assembly: GCA_007258455.2. Taxonomy (NCBI): domain Eukaryota; kingdom Viridiplantae; phylum Streptophyta; class Pinopsida; order Cupressales; family Cupressaceae; genus Sequoia; species Sequoia sempervirens. The sequence continues at coordinate 88,159 of VDFB02234026.1, forward strand.
GCACTCTACACTATATATATTAGTATTTAAATACGTGCTTCCACCAGCTAGTTGTCCATGTGACCAGCATGGACTCCCAACATGATCATTACATGTCTGTGGTGCTTTTCAACTCAATACAACACCATAGGGTATTGTTATCTATGGGATATACAAAAGAAAAAATGCATTAAAAAATTCCCAACAATCACATGCACAGTAATGGATTCAAAAGAACCACATGCACCATCATCATAAACACAACTATAACAGGAAATGGATGACATAAATTATAAACAAAATGTGAAGAACTGCCCATGTAAAAACTCATCAATGCATCAAACATAGATTCTCCAATGTCAAAAGGCTCAATTGCATCAGAAATTTGGAACCAATTTCTAGAATAAGAAGATTCAAAAAACAAATCTTGAAACTTGACATTTAAGTAGCAAATAGGTTGCAGGCCAAAAACAAATAATACAAGTATACCACCTTAAAACAGAATATTTTCCATAATTTAATCCAATTAAAAAGGATCTATATATGGTTACCAACAAGAAGGAAACTAAAATAAAAACAGTAATACCAAACACTAGACAATCAAAGCACAAAAAACAATGATTCTAAAGCTATAGGTTACAAAAGATATGATGCTAGTACGAAAGAACACGAAACTTCTAAGTCATTAATTCTATGTCAAAATAATTAGAACTCATAAAAGATGACTCAAATACTGAAGAAGAATATGACTGGTCATTCAGGCCATCGTCAAGATGGTACACAATTTCTTGGTAAGAGTTCCCAACCATCAAAGGTCTTTCTTGTAAGCTTTCAATCTCAACCTCCTCTTTAATGTAAATAAACACAGATCAACATAATTCATGATATTAATTTCATATACTTGAATATTATGAAGATATGGTTCTTCCAAAAAATAATCCAAGACTTGTGGTTGACCTATATGTATAAAGACATCTTAATTTTCTCTCTGCTCTTACCTTATTACACCTTGATCTTATGCTAGGGAAATGTCCCCACCTTCACTCTGACAAATAATGTAGATTATCATGGAAGACAAGAATCAAATAGAAAGGCAAAAACTGAGTTTATATTTATTATCTTAAAATGGCACTTGTACAATATTTTATAAGGCGAGCTAAGTTGCTTAGGTGGTTGGATACCAAACCCTTTAATTCTATATTTTTTGTATTTTAATTAGTACTAGAAATAAATAATAATTGTGTTCAGGACAGAATAGGAGTTATGTAGTATACAAGTGATTACTTTTAAATTTTTAATTCAGACGGTTATGGATATGATGTTGTGAACCTGTCCATTGGCATTCCCAAAGTTCCTTGTCTATATGATCATTTTGACAGCCATGAAGGTAGTTGCCAAGATACCACTCATTTCATTACAAAAAGCCAAAATACAATACGAAAGAATGATCATACATGATCATCCATTCTCTTATTCCTACCCAAAAGAACCAAACAATACATTAACTACTCATGAATGCTCAATGGTTTAAAAATTATTATACAAGTCCTCTAGTTGAGAATGCTGAACTTTCTAGCATCATCATGGGGCTTTATTGTACAACATTGTAGGGGTGTCTTTTAGAATTTATGTAACTTATTTTCTTCATACATAATATTTTATTGGTGATCACTAAGGAGCTTGTAAAGCTTTTTTTACTTGTCTATTTACTGCTTTCTTCTTGTATACAAAAAATCTTGGGCTATAACATGCAAACAATGTAGTAATGAAGTATAATATTCTTTTACAAGTGGAGAAGCATGCTAATGTAGCAAGCATCGTAGTGAGGAAACATCTTTGAAACACACAATTTCAAACAGTGCAATGTGCAATCATATGGAAAGTAATAAGGCATATGGGGGCAGCCACTATTAAATTGAGACTGGAAATCCTTAATATTTATATTGTTTTCCACACCTTACTCCATAAATTATTAAACTATTGTTGTTGATATGATGCCTCTTCTTAAAGGAATTGACCTTATTGAAACCAACGTTTTCCTTTCACGACTCACACAAAACAGAAATAATGAAATAATTTATATCTCTTTTATGGTAGTCTTTTAACATTCCACACAATACAGAGCATATTTGTCCAAGCTTAATCAAGTTTGGAATACCATAAATGCATGACTTGGTGCAAAAGTAATAGAATGATATCTTTTGCTCCAGGAAACATTGGAAAAGTAGTATAAAACATACCCAAGGATAATGCAGCTATCAGTGACAAAAAATAGAGGTGCGCCATTTGTCAAAATGAAGCTCTTCAAAATAGGTATGCCACCAATTACCATTGCAAAAATCTGCAATATTTAGAACAAGAACATATTTAAACCAATGTTTCCTATTGCAAATATTAAAAAATGGAATCCTTTATCAGAGACCAATTTATTTTCCTGAGTAAAATGTAGACATGCATGTAATCATCGTCTTACATTAGTTTCATTCAAACTTTGTAAACTTATCTTTAACTACAAAATGAATAATATTTTGTCTTTCTGTCCAGTGACAGGCTAATTTTATTCTGCATTTTACTTTACTAATGTAAGCCACTACACTTGAAAAGGAAAATCATAGATTTGTCTATGAAAGGTATGCCAATATGTGTTAAGTCTAGACTCTATTCAGCCTAGAACCTTGAGAAAGGAATAAAAATGCAACGGATGTACTTTAGACATTTTTGAACAGTCAAAATAGTAGAAATGTAAGAAAGCAAATATCAAAATTACATCTCTTGTTATAAACATGAGTTGAGGTAAAAATAACTGTTCATAATTTTCGATAGAGCACACACTGAAGAAAACATACTTACAGAAGCTATAATAGGTGGTTGCATTATTTGCTTTAATCTCAAGCGTTCAACAAAGTAAGATATACCAGAACCTAGCTGTGTGACAGCATTCAAATTTATCCTATCAGATTCATAACGAGATTAGAAGAAAAAATGAATACACATAACTGATGATCCCATAAATGTATTAGAAGAAAATTGCTATTAAATAAAAAAGAAATAAACAACTACTAGAAAATACATATCTTTCTCGAAAATCAATATTACTATCGTAAGAAAATGATTCATCTAACAATAGTCAGACATGTTATATGGGTCAAATGGGATGAACTTAAGTGATAAATCATCAGGGCTTTCATAGTGGAGGCCAATGTACAAAACCACAAGAGGCATGTTACAAGTCATCAACAAATATTAAGAGTTTAAATTAGTTTAAGTATCACATCCAATTCTGAGTGTGCAGATGCAAGTCTTGGGTAAATTTGACAGAAGATATTCCCTTGGTCATGGCATCTAAACTGAGGGATATCCCACAAGGGGAATTTACCAATAAAAAAGACATGGTATATGAAGCTTAGCATCTTGGAAATGCACATGCAATGAAACAAACTGCATCACTATTTCACAGTTGCATATGAAATCTTCAGAATGAAGGAAATTTTATGTTTGGGAGATACTGATGTAGAATTCAAGGTTCGTGAGTTCTATTCCATTACAAAAGATAAATAGATGCCCTTGGATATCCAAATGCCAATAATTTCCCTCATGGACCATATGGACTATGGTCATCTCCAACAATCCTTTTCTCATAATCAATCCCTAACCTAACTTTTTCACGATTACCTTTTCCCACATAGCAACATCCTGACTCAAGTATGGGATGAGGAGTCAAGATGCCCAACAACTTACCAATGTAAAGGATGGCTTATATATGCTTCATGAAAAGTAACCTCTCCATCCGCCAAAGTATCTACTCAAATCCTACCTCACATCAGACACTTAATCAATTTCTAATTTAGTTACTGGAGGTGTCTCAAAGAGATGCATACCCCTTACAAAATTACATTTATGCCAAGAGGCATTCTACAATAAGAGCCAAGGGAGGGATGAAGGCTGTAGTGGTTTTGTTCCAGAAGATGAATAAACATTTATTGCACACAAGGGAGCCAACACTTTTAAAACCTATTTCAACTAGAAATGAGACCTTCAAAAAAAAAGTTTTGATTTTAACCTTTTGAACATTCAAGAAAAATAACCACAAATAAGTTAATAAACCTTAAATTATTACCATAACCAAAACAAGAAACTAATTTCAAATAGCCTTTCCTCTTACAGGGTAAAAATGTAAATAAACATATAATTGTAATTAGATAATTAGATAATTTATTAATTAACTACATTAAGAAAAAGATAGGCTTCTCAAGGTCGATATCTCTTAACATTCTATAGAAATCTGTATTTAAGATATTTGAGCTAGTTATATCTAAATTTTAATTTAGTTATTAGTTCCCATTTGGGTTTAGGTATGGGGGTTTGGGTACACCAATACTGCAAAAAAATGAGCTTGGGTAAATTTTCGGTATGTTCTTACAAAAAACATATAAATATCATAATTATATAAATCTGTTAGCTGGAAGCCTAAAAATACGAATTAACTTCAGATAACTACATATTGCCATATTATAAGTATAACAAAACAACCATAAAAAATCATTTCAAAAATTACAAGGTCAAAGTGGAATTCTGGGCAAAAATTTTATCCAGATCAGTGCAGCTTTACCAATGAAACCCACATACACTATAATACCCCACCCCTTCCTGAGATATTCGCTATTGGAAACTGCCTTGTCTGATTGTTTTGGGTTTTTGTAGAATTTACTAGGAAACGCATAAAATTGCAAAATAAATGCAAATAGAGAAATGCTGAAAGCAAATATATCAAATGATCAACTCTGATTAATTTATTGCTTTGAATTTACAATAAGATCATACCTGGATAATAATCTTCTAATCTTGAACTGATGATGAAATCTTCAAAACCCTAGTAGTTACTTCACCAATTTGCTCCAATGTGACTACTGATTGCAACCACAAGATATAAGCAACCTTCACATGGTTTCTCACACCCTCAGGAAGCTAAAACAATGAAGAAGCTACACTCTCTAAAGCCAAGAATACAGAACCCTAGTTTCCTCTTCTTCCAAAGCAAAGCTTTCAAATGCACGAGTGTCGTGAATGAAAAAGAATCATTTTCATTTGCTTTTTGATGCCTTTTACACTCTCCACAATTAGGTTGATTTCTCCAAGAGGCCTTTTAATCATTTAATATCATTAATAATTACTTTTTGATGTGACTTTATATTATAACCCACTTTGGGCGCCTAAGTCATTATTTTATTATTTGGTTTATATATCACTTATGACCACTTTTAAAAATAAAGTCAAATAAACCATATATTATGCAATTTTTGAATATTATATTATTATTATTAAAGTTACACTTAAATAATAATAATAAAATGCCATATCTCCAAAAATACTCATTATTTTTCGATTCCGTCAGAACCAAGAGATCAACCACAAAAACCACTGCTCATCCGGGTGCCCTTTCCCAAAATAGAAAGGTTGGCCACTGGCACTCAACTGACTTACTATAAATAGTAAGTGCATCAAAACAGAACCAGAAACCTCAAAATAGCTTAGCCTCAAAATATACCAACAATCTGGAGAGGTAAACACTATCAACTACCACCTAAAGAGCTCATTATCGCCCAAACTGGACCCTCAAATCCACAACACTAGCCTACGAGGGTCAAATGATAAGATAATCTTACCAACTCTGATGCTCACGAAAAGGGGGACATTATATACACTACCTTTACGCCACTAGGCACTAAACTAAACAAGTTTTTTTATGTAAGCTTGAGGTAATCAGATTTTAAATTGATAAGTTCAGTGATACAATGTTAAATGATAATCCTCTTACAGCATGTTTCACAAGTTGGACATAGAAGAATGTGAGCCAAATAAATTTGAAAACTGTGAGTGATTTGGCTCAATGAATCCCTTTCAGAGATAATATTCTGAATTAAATCTCAGATTCTTTTTCACATTCTCAGCCACAATCTCAAGGATAAGATAATATAAGTATGAAAGTGGTTGTGAGTGTACAATATTGAAATCCAATCAGAGATCTAGCAGCCAAATATCAAATTCTTCCTGCACCTGGAGGTCATGCATACTAGAATTTTTATTAACTAGGAAACTTTTTCAGAACAGTTACCCTTTTTTACTCACTCGACCAGTGAAAATAATTTGTCTATGCATTGGGATATTAGGCCTACGTTCACTTGGGCCAAAAAACTTGGGCCCCAAATTCACCCTAGTATGTCCATAGCGAACAGGACCGCGAACCCAGACCAGGAATGAATTGGACCAGATCCAGGATTTTTTTCCAGCAAACCAGTAACAGAGCTTTTAACCTTACAAACTAACATTATGAACATGTAACCTAACTTTTGGATCAATAACCTAACTAATTTTATGTATAAATTTAACCTATTTAATGAAAATTGAAACTTTATTCTAATTATTCTCCATTGTCTTGATTGGTAGTTGTGTTTTCTCCATAACAGATTTTAAAAGAGCCCACATCATATTAAATTACTGTTCCTACCTAATATTCATGTTCATAATAAAACATGTTATCATTGCAAGATTTAATGGGATAAGGCTATAAAGCATAGATAACTTAACCACTATTCTACTTACTAATCCAGATTAAAATGGCAATCTTGTGGAAATTACACTGAACTTTAATGTGTTATGAAAGCAATAAACAAATGCAAAGAAAAAGAATGGGACTTAATTTAAAAGAAGGTGGCACTTTTTAAGAAGAGATGTGAAACTACAAAACTCTGATTTTGCATTGGGATGGCAATTCTTTTATAAATATTTTTAGCAGGAAATGAAGATGAAACAAAAAGTGAAGTGAGTTGCCTTGAAATCTGAAAGATCATGTGACAACTATGTTGCACCAACTTTCCGGGATGGAGATGGGGGGATATGTTCTGAGGATGGAATATTTGGAGGCCATTTTAGGGGATGGCAAGGGGATGGCTATTAAAAAAAATAGGGAATATTTTAAAAATATAGTGAAATTTCAAATATTCATTTGATAACATTGACAAGGCATTCAGCATATACATTATAGATCCTTAATACGTGACGTCTAAGTTAAATCGAGAGTTCACATGAGTCAACAAACAAATTAACAAAATTCAATTGCTTTCATTGTCAATGTACATATATATTATATAAAATTAAAAAAATACAACAAGATACCCAAAGACTGCAAATTTCAACTAAAAAATAAAAAAATCATAGAAAATATGTTACTGCCCCTAATAGACATCTGCTAATAATGTAGCAAAATTAGAGTTGAGTCATTGCCACTATGATGGGCTGCCTCATCCAATTGAACCCGACCAATCTCTCCTATTGCTCCTCATCAATTTGGGTGGTGTCTTTGGGATTAACATCCCATTATAAAGCTAGAGTCTATCAATACTCTAGGGTCTAATGATCCTAAAGTTGCAAGATACTTTGCATGGCCACCAACTTCTCTAGAGTCTAGAGGTAGGCCTATTCCTCGTGATAAAGTGGATGAACTTGTATGTGGACCAATTCCTCTCTACAATAGAGAATGACAACCTATGAAAGGCAACAAATGGCAAGCATCTTCAACTTTGGTGTATCATTGCTATGCCATGTCCGCCATTCATTATGGTCAATTTGACTAATGTAGCTCTATCATCTTCATCTTTGGTTTGTTGAATGCTAGACCACAAAGATTAGTAAATGCAAGCCACTATGTGTGAAGTAAAATTGACTCCTCACTTGAATACATCTTTCAAAGGGCCTTCATGAGCCCGTATTCTTATTTCTTTTACTCTTCTGTTTTTACTTAGATTGCTAATTGATTTCTTTTCCTCCATCGATGCCCTTCACAAATGATTTCTTCTTCCTTAAAAGTCTCCCATGGGAGGGGGAAAGTCACACCTTTTCACCCACACCCTTGCCTTAGAAATGGGACACACCTTTTCATCACTTATCGCTGCCTTTAACATCTTGTTATTGTTAATTATAAATCTTTTATAGATGTTGCCACTCATGATGTGGGTTAATCAACCCTTGTTAATACTAATATAGGCAGCGATTCTTTGAGTGCTGCGATTTATGACTGCTACAGGCTTATTTGCTTATGTGGGTCCTAATAGTGATTAATCCCTGAGAGGGTTGTGATCAAAGCCATGACAGTCCGCCCTTCCCAAAATTGCTTGTCCTCAAGCAACAGGAATTGAAAATTTTATAGCTAGTGATGATTGTCTTGGTCATGTTATACAACAATGATGCCCTTGGAGAGTGGTTGTTGATATGTTTTTCCTCGATTACCAATAAGGTTAATACCATCCTCTAACATATAAGTTATTGTTCAATATTCTTTTGACTCATGTTCTACTATTTCTCAATATCTCTCAACAACAAACCCAAGAGTTGAAAAATGGCGAGACTTGCTACTTAAGACAAGTTTTCTCTCATTTCATCACTACAAGGATTCTAAGCAATGATACAAATTCTTCATTACCCTTCTTTGTCATATCTCCATGTTTGGTACTAAATTTATTTTCATATCTTGGGAAAGTACCTAATTTATTAAATCATATCAATTTATCCCAAGGTTGAGCAGTGAGAAAGATCCTAGGATTTGTGGGTTATGGGTCCATAATGTAACTTATCATAAGCTTATGTAACAATTTTGTTGTAACTTGATTAGTATCAAATTTATCTAAGGTACCTAATATTGAAGTCCTTTTAATCCTGAATGTGGAGTTACTTTGATCAAGGATAGGACTCGGGAGAAGAAGACCATTGGATAGATTTATTCCTTTATATCCATTTCTTGTAGAAGTCACCACCCTTCGCAAATGAGTCACTGCCCTTCGTTATAAAAGAGTCATAGTCTTTCCTATTCAAACGGTCACAACTTTCGCCTTTGAAGTTACATCCTTTCACACATCATCACTATTCCTAATTTAATTCTCTTGCAAAATTACTTAAGGTTCTATTCTCAATTGGATTCTTCAAAGGTCAAATGATAGTATGGATGTCTCTTTCAAATGAAATTCTCTCCCTTTTATGTCTCAAGTTGGAGGGAGTCACGCCTTTTTTACTTCAATAGTTATAACTCTTCATTATTGCATTTGGATACTAATAATAATTCAATTTTAGATAAGTTAATTTGTTAGTGCTCCTCAACTCACGATGTGTTTTGATAGACAAGTTTTTAACATTTCCATAATTTTTTGGCATAAAGTAATCCTAAACATACATGGAGTAATCTTGTTGAAGACACATCCAGCATGAAGCAAACACATAGATATACGCAATAAACGAAGTATACATATAAATACACATAAGACACGAAGCATGAAGTATACAAGTGAATACATGTAATACATGAAGTATACACATGAAGCATGAAGCATACACATAATACACTAAGTATACACATAAGTATACGTAAGACATGAAGCATGAAGCATACATGTGAATACACGAAATACCTGAAGCATGCACATAAATACACGTAAGTCATGGAGTATACGCATGAATTCAAAGTATATGTAAGTCACGAGGTATACACATGAATACACGAAGTCACAAAGTATACACTTGAATACACGTAAGTCACAAAGCATACTCATGAATACACGTAAGTCGCAAAGTATACTCATGAATACACGTAAGTTGCAAAGTATACACATGAATGCACATAAGTCGCATGAATACACGTAAGTCACAAAGTATACACATGAGCACACATAAGTCACAAAATATTCACACGAATACACATAAGTCGCAAAGAATACACATGAATGCACATAAGTCATGAAGTATACGCATGGGCACACATAAGTCACAGCATTCACATGAAAACACGTAAGTCAGTTTGTTTGCAAGCTGGCAAGATTAAGGCTCTGATACCAATTGTAATGTCCCCTTTTGGGATTGCCCTAAATCTTGTCCTAGAATCACAAATATGATGTAGTTAGGGTTTTTAACTCACCAATTAAATTCCTTAAGCTAGATAAAGCTTGTTTTAGATCCTACAATTAGGTTAAATGCCATTGGAATATACTTCATATGATCAACATTAATGACTTATCTATTTCAATCATGTAGATACATAACTATTTCAAAACTATTAATGCATAGTGGAAGTTTTAATCATAATAGGATTTGGGTGAGGAACATGATAAGTCCACCCAAAGCTATTCATACCAAGCCCAAGAGCACAAGTGTCCAAACTAAGACAACCCACCCTTGGCCCAAGTGGCAAGAACGTCCAAACTAAGACAATTCCACCCTTGGGGTGGCGTACTTCACAGATAAACTTGTATCTGCTTTCCCTATCCATGTTGCCTTATCTGCCCCTCTTATGATTCAAACTCCTTGAATCCATCCTAGCAACCAGTCTTAGCTTGGCTTGATAGGAAAGCCTTGAAAGGGGCGCTTGTAAACTACTCAACCCATCTAAGCCCAAGAGCACAAGCATCCAAACTAGGACAACCCACCCCTTGGCCCCAAGCGGCAGGAACGTTCAAACTAAGACAATTCCACCCTTGAGGTGGCCTACTTAGCATGGGAGAGCTCATAAATTGCATCTCCCTAACTTGCTTCCTTCAACCTTATGTTTGATTGATAAAAGACAACAATAAATATATCACAATAATCATGATAAAGCATACCACAATACTTGCTAAAGTATAACATTGCTATATTCTAAGATGCAAATATATTAACAATTGTTGACTTTTGCCCTTGTTTGCTGAGTGCAAATAATTATGTTTGATCTGCTTCAATTGCCTTGTTGTTCAATTTGTTCTTAATATTCAGAAGATATTGCTTAGTGTAAATCAAACAAATAAGAATCTATTAACCATATTCATATTAAAGAACCATAATTACTTATAAAGCTCAATAATTGTTGCAAGCATCATTATTGAATATATATATATATATATACTGTCACAGGGTTCGCCGAATTTCTAGCTTAAAGTTCGAAATTCTACGAACATTTAAAAAGGGTATGAAATTCGTAAAAAATTGTGTTTATATTCGTATGGAAAAATCAGCAGCTTTTTTAGTGAAATATATTTTCGCGTAAGCATTTTCGTTTAGGGTTTTTGATGGGGCTTTTATAAAATCAATGCCCAAGTTGGTTTCAACAGAGCATGAATCTATGAGTCTGGATAGCTAGTAGCTAGGGCGCACATCTCTTCTACACAAAGTTCATCTATATTGTGAGTGAGTTTGTTCAAGCACACATTTATTCTGCAGCGTGTGACAAGAAGGCATAAGGGCAAGGCACAACGAGCCACACGACCACGGGAGCAAGTCTATCCTGGTGCCGACCTGTAGACTGTGTCGTTGCAGACTTTCTCATAGGCTATCACAACTTGGTTTTAGTTCAATTTTTTCTTTTTAAGTTTTTTTTTTAGGTTTTTCAATGTTTCATTGTTTAATAAAAAAACTTTCATGCATTTTACCTTTTTAAAATGTTTATAAAAAAATAAATATTATTTTATTTTTATTAATTTTGTATTAAAAAAGTTAACATTTAATATTATTTAACTTAATATTATTAATTTATATTGTGTTTTGTTATATTTTTAATATTATTTATTATTTAATATATACTATATATTAAATAAATTTTATAATATTTATTATATACTATATAGTATATAAATTATATATTATATAATATATAGTATATATATATCATATGTTATATATATAATATATACTATATATAAAATATATTATATCATATATATTTTTAAGTATATATAATATTATTAGTTTTTATATACTATTAATATCATTTAATTTCCTTTAGACAATTTTGTGGATATATACTTATATTTATAAAAAAAAAATTACATAAGGCGAATTTAATCCGAATTTTTTACTTTTCAATTTTTTTCCTTGCCGAATTTTATCCGAATTCCAATGTTGCCGAACTCGAATTCAAATTCAAACCTTGTGATATATATATATATATATATATATTTGTTTTTTGGGTATTTGCCAACTGAGTTCAAATAAGAAGTTTTATGTTTGTTTTTTCTTCATAGAGTTTGCATGTTTTTGCACATTACATGAAGTGAAAGAACAAGAACAAAGGAAATAAACTATACTTGCAAGAACTGTAATTTGAAACCTTCAGTAATCAGATTTAAATGATCAAAGGTGCAGGTTTGAACTATCATATACATCAGAAACTAAGTTCACTTTCAGACCTGAAATAAGCAACATAGCAGCAGCAAATAGGGTTCATAAATGGCAACATACATCATCAAGACAATAACCTTTTATCACCCTTGTTGACCACGTCCTTAGCTCTGCAAATCAGACTTCAATGATGATACGGAAATAGTCATGGCCAGCACATTGGAAGCTGAGTTTCATTTCCAGCAACCAGTCCACCAGTAATAAGAAGAAAGGCAGCAAATAATCCTATAGGAAAAGGGCCTCGAACTGAAACAATGTTTGTCACTAATTTCCTTGTCTTTGGACTCCCAACACCAGCTAAAAACCCAGTAACCAGCAACCTTGGCGCCAAACTTTCTCACAAACAGCAAACTGAGAGATGACCACTACAAAGGGCGCCCTCCTAGAGAAGTTCGACCCTCTCTAAAAATTCATAAACTCCCTTAAAAAATGCATTCAAATGCTTGATGGAATCGCCATGACTAGAGGAAGCTTTCTAAACAATACCCATAATAATATTAAAATTCTTCTCAGAGTTATGAGTCAAAATATGCGTTCCAGGCTCAAACTGAAGATACCCAGAAAATAAAAAAATCACCACCAAAAAGTGTGTTATCATCACCAAAATCAATACCAAGATTTAACATGCCAAAATTAGCAACTCCACTTCAAAAACGATCGAATATCTTCATCTCTAAACTCTGCAACCTACAACTTTGAAGCACAAATGAAGCTCCTGTGTGAAGCCTCCAATATCCTCTCCTAATGTGGTCTTTCACACACGAAGAAAGGCGTCCCTGCAGAGGTTTTTTTCTCAGCAAGACAATCCAAAACCCTAGAGCCAAGCTCCAAAGCCAATGCACATCAATATCCAAACCATCTTAAGCTCCAAATGAAGCCTCCAATGAGAAATTAAAAGAGAAGCCACAAGTTAGGGCAAAACCCTAACCCAAAAACCCACGTCAACTTTAGCCTTTTGATTTAATTTTATTTTTTATAAACTCTCCTCACTTTGGCATCCAAGATTAAGTAGCTTAAAAAGATAATATTTAAGATCTTATTTTCACATTAGCTTTATTAAATATCATCTCCATATCCATCTTAGGTGTCCCCCAATTAAGCTCAATATAAAATACCTTTGAAGTTCTTTTAAAAAGACTTTAAGTTATTGCACTAGGTACCAAGGTATAAAAATGTCCCCTTATGACCCCTCAACATTAAAATATATGGTACTTTATTTAAGCTCACTTTTTGAAACATTCTTTCAATTTTTTCCAAATGATTCAACCTTTGAAATTTGTATCGACTAAATAAGTGCTGCAAAGACCCTTCCTGACCAGGTCTGGCTAACCCTAATTGGCTTACTATTTTTAGAAAGTCCTAAAAATAGTAAATTGTGTTGATGTTTAGAGCAGCGTCATGGTCTTCTTCCAGCAATCTCCTTTAATTATGATAAATTAAATTATAGCCTATGGCTATTTAATTTATTGAGTCATTGATTCAAGAGGCACGATTATTGATGAGTTGCATCTATTTGTTAAGGCCGACATGATGTCTAATGAAGAGGCACGATTAATAAAGATTGTTATCAAGGCCGACCTTCATGGACGTGATTTTATTGGAGAGGTGCATCCTTCTATGTTTGGCCGACTTGTGTTCTTGAAGAGTCACGTCTCCTTTCCATATTGTATATATAGCAGTGTTCCACGGGGATGCGTCCCCCCCCCCTTTTTTTTGCCACCCCCCCGTCCCGGATGTTTCGGGGACTTGGAGACACCAGGGAGACATCCCTCCGCCGTCCCTCCACCGCCGCCGGGACATGAAGCGTCGGAGACACGGGGGCGCCTGGCGTCTTGAGACATCCTAGGGCGTCAAAGCGTCCTCGAGAGACACTCAGGCATCCCCCACGCTGGGACGTGTTTTAAAGTGCTTTTTTTTAAAAAAATATTTTATTTTTATTGGTTTTTTGTGCCTGGGGCTGAACCCTAAAGGCTTGTGGGACCCATCTCAAAGCCTCTAAATGAAATAAAAGTCTCTAATTGCTCAATTTTTTACTCACATATGCATTTGATGTTTTGCAGCAGCTAGGTGAAGAAGAGGAAAACCAGCGAGAAGAGTGAGTGAAAGAGTGAGTTTGAGGTGCTGCAAGTGCAAGAGGGGTGAGAAGGAGAAAGAAGAAGAAGAGGAGGAGCATTCTACACCAATTTTGAAGGATTTTTCAAGCACAAGGTAGGGTTTTATGATTGTTTTTCTTAGTTTTTTCAAATTTTTTTTTGTTTTGTTTTCCAAGTTTTTAGATTCATTTTGAAAATGTAGTTTGATGTTTGAAATGGGCATTGAAATGAAAATCAAAACATGAATATGCATTTGCAGCCATGTCTATGAAATTATGATTAAAAAATTAATCATAATTTCATATACATGGCTGCAAATGCATATTCATATTTTGAATTTTCATTTCAAGGCTCGTTTTTTTTTTCATCTTTCCATCAAGATTTATCATGAAATTTTAAATTTTTATTTTCAAATTTGTTAAACTAGGCTGAAACTAGGCACTTATAGAATTTATTTGTTTATTGCAGTGTCACAATGAGCTCTCATGACATCAACATAAGTGAGGATGAGGTTCATTCACATAGTGATAGTGATCTTGAATATGCACCTGAGGCTGAGGGGGATGACCATGGGGCTGAGCATGAAGCCCAAACTAGTTCCATGGCAAGTGAAGCAAGTAATTTACAGTGCCCTCCTGCAGTATTGGCAAAGTATGCTAAGGGTCGTTTTAATCCCAAATCCCCTCTCAAACAATTTGCAACAAAAGATCTAAGCAGGCAAGGGGCAACATCTGGTGGCACAAGGAGGTGGAAGTGCAACTTTTGTTGTGAGGGGTGGTATGGGAACATCACTAGAGTCAATGCACACCTTCTTTTCATTAGAGGAAAAGGTGTGGGGATTGTGAATTTTTGGCAAAACTAGAAAACATAAAATTCAAAGTTGAAATAAATAAGTTATGGGGTGTTCGTGATGATACTCTAGTTGCACCTATGCCTACTACTTTGGTTCATAGGACATAGCTTCAGCATAGCCAGCAACAGATATCCAGCCATACTTTGCAGACGAGAATGGGAGGGGCACCAGGTTCTTCTTCTAGTGCCTAGGCAGGAGAGGGGAGGGGGAAACGGAAATTGCAAAGTCAAACTCAAAGTAACCCCATTGCAAATTTGTTTAATGTGCAGCTCAAGGATGAGATAGATGATGCCATTGGCAAGTTCTTCTTTGCCAATGGCATTCTGTTTCATGTTGCCCAATCTCCTTATTATAAGGATATGATATCGATGGTGGCAAAGGGAGGACCATCATATGTGCCACCAGGTGAGACGAAATTGAGGACTACGATCTTGGATAAGAACTATTCCAAGATCAATTTGTCGATGGAGAAGATGAAGGAGTGTTGGGTTAAGACAGGATGCAGCATAGTCATGGATGGTTGGACGGACATTAGCCATCGTCCACATTAACATCATGGTTACATGTACTGAGGGCCCATATTTTCTTAAAACAGTTGATTGTTCAGGGCATCGCAAAAATGCTGATTTTCAGTTTGAGGTTCTCAGGGATGCTATTGAGGTTGGGCCACAAAATGTGGCCCAAGTTGTGACAAATGTTGCACATGTGTGCAAAGCTGCAGGGAGACTTGTTGAGGCTACTTATAGGCATATTTGGTGGACCCCATGTTGTGTGCATGCCATGAAGAATGCACTCAAGGACATGGGAAAGATTGATTGGATTAGAGCAGTGGTTAATGATGAGAGAGATGTGCAGATGTTTATCTGCAACCACCACACATCACATGCACTCTTCAAGACCTTCGCTAAGGAGTTCTTGAAACCTACTGATACAAGATATGCTTCCTATTTCATTCTCTTAGACAGAATGATTGAGTTGCAAGAGGCACTGCAACTCATGGTCATGACAGCAGAATGGAGTAGGTGGGCCGAGTCTAAGACAGAGCAAGGGAGGAGGGTGAAGGCTACGGTGAAGAGCGATGTGTTCTAGGCTGATGCAAAATATATTGTTGCCATCATTAAACCAATTTTCCAGGTTATCAAGTATGGGGATGCGGATGCACCTAACCTTGGAGAGGTGTATGAGTGCATTGATTCTATGCTTGATCAGATGAGGGTTGTTGTGCGAGAGAGGGACCCCACATTAGCATTCTACCACGAGCACATTCAGCCAATCATTCACAGGAGATGGGAGAAGCTCAACACTCCCTTGCACATGGTAGCCTATGCACTTAATCCTAAGTGGTACTTGACGAGGCCTGGCAGAGTGACACCGATACAAGATGCAGAGGTGAAGGCAGGGTTCTTCAAGTGCATTGAGAGGATGTATGATGATGTAGATGCCAGTGTGACTCGCACTGAGTGGACCAAATTTGCCACTCTCAGGGGTTATTCAAATGCATCCAAGATGGATATGCGAACTATGGCACAGAAGGACCCAATTTTGTGGTGGACTTGCCATGGATTGGGATCTTTGACTACCACTCTAGCCATCCGATTGTTATCTCAGGTTTCTAGTTCTTCAGGTGCTGAGAGGAACTAGTCTACATATAGCTTCATCCACTCTCTTAAGAGGAACAGACTCACCTCTAGGAGAGCAGAGAAGCTTGTGGCTGTACATAGTGTTTTGTTTCTCATTGACCGCAAATCACTTTTATACAAAGAGAGTCCAGCAACATAGTGGGATGTAGAGCCAGAGGACCCAGAACAGATTGATGAGGATGCTCCAGTTTCGGCTTCAGATGCAGGGCTGGTTGGTGTTAGTTTGGCTGAGCTTGATCGCAAGGATTCCAGTAGTTCGAGTGATGAGGAGTTTGGGGATGATTAGAGGCCTCCCTTCACTACATTTTTGCATTTTGACATTTTGTACTTATTTTAATTATGATATCAATGTACTCATGCTACTTATTGTAATCATTTTTATCATTATGATATTATATTATGATGTGACATGCATATTTTCGATATTCATATAATAGAAATCTCAAATTCGACAATTTCATTTGTCAAATTTTAATATTTTAATTTTATAATTATTTCATTACTAATAGTATTCAAGTATTCAAAATGTTAGTATTTGCAATTTTACTAATTTGCCAAAGTTTAATTTGAAATGTTATTATGAAACATCTTTTTCTAACTAGTTATTCAAGTAACATATGTATATCAGCGCCACCCCCCGGCCGCCATCCCCCTGCCATCCCCAAACTTAGACCCCTTGTCCCCCCGTCCCCAACAGGGGTCGCGTCCCCTTCAGGAAACTCCGTGGAACACTGATATATAGTTGATGTCTCTCTCATTGTTTATCATCCATTCATTTTGTCTTTTCATCCTTATCAAGTTCGAGTTTATTTCAAGAGCGAATTCTTCATTAAGGCAGATCGATATTGTTTAAGGCTGAGATCCTATCAGCATATTACTTCTTTGTATTTCTGTGTTGCACTATTCTGTGGTGCTTGTATCTAGGCCTTCATATCGGCCTCTTGTAAGGAGATCATTGTTTTGGTGATTCAATATATAAGTGATATATTGTTGTTGGGTTTTTCTCCCTCAAGAGAAGGATTTTCATAGGGTATCTGCTATGTCATGTATCTGATTTTTGAATTAATTTTCTGTGCATTACATCTAATCATAAAACTAGCATGGTATCAGAGTGGGTTTGAAGAAGATCTTGATCAGATTTTGTATTACAGCGATACTCTTTATTCTCTTTCTTATCGTTGATTACTTTTGTCTCTTCGTCAAGATGATGAACAGTCTTAAGATTGAGGATAGACTCGAGGGAGCATCAAATTTCACATCATGGAGGTTCAAAATTATGCTCACCTTGGAAGAGAATGACTTGGTTGAGTTTGTGGAGACTAAAGTTCCCGAACCTACGGAGGAGGAAGAGAAGGTCCAGTGGAGGAAGAAAAACATCAAGGCGAAAAAGATGCTTGTTGATTTCGTAAAGGATCATATTGTTCTGATTGTCTCCAAGTTGAAGATAGCAAGAGACATGTTCAAAACTTTGGAGGAGATGTATGAAATCAACAACACCAGCCGGGCACTTGCACTAAAGCAACAACTCCATCATGTGAAGATGGCGAAAGGAGAAATAGTTATTGCTTAATTCATGAGGATTTCGGAATTGAGAGATCAACTCTCTACAATTGGTCATGTGGTTGATGACAAAGACTTGACCATGCTTGCTCTTAATGGTCTTCCTTCATCTTGGGAGTCCTATATTCAAGGAATCAGTGCAAGATCGAAACTTCCTAAGTTTGATCATCTAAGAGCGGATTGCATTCAAGAAGAATCTAGGTTGGTGGCTAGAGGCATTGGTCAAAGCTCAACTAATGAAGACATTCATGTCCTCGCCTCTCAATCTTCGAAGAAGAAAGGGAAAGATGGGAAGAAAGGACACTTCAAGAGGAATCGAGATAAAGGAGTTGATGATGCTCCTGCATTCAAGAAGAAGAGGGACCTATCTAAAGTTCAATGCTTTAGATGTGATAAGTATGGTCACTTTGCTAAGCATTGTCCAACCAGGCCTAAGTAACAGGCCACCATTGCAGATGTTGATGATGCCTCTCCACAGAAGGACTCATATGAATACTTGTTCTATTCGGCATTGTCAAACAATGTACCTACCGACACCAACACTTGGCTGATTGACAGTGGTGCCTCTCGACACATCACTGGTTTTAGGGAGCATTTATAAAGCTTGGTGGAGAGAGATTCTTCTGAACAAGTCATTATTGGAGATGATGCTAGCTACTTGGTGAAAGGGATTGGGACCTCTACTCTCCACTTGGATTTCAGCATTACCCTGCAGTTGAATGATGTTCTTTATGTTCCAGGCATCAAGCGTAATCTTGTTTCCATTTCAGCCTTGGAAGACAAAGGATAGCAAGTTGCCTTCTCTAAAGGCAAAGTTCTTGTGTGGATGAAGAATTCCAACTTCAAGACTGCTCAGGTGATTGGTGTTAGGCATGAGAGCCCCTATAGGCTATGCACTCGTCCACTTCAGGCATTAGTACATGATTATTCAAGCTTATGTGATCTTTGGCATCGAAGATTGGCTCACCTTCACTTCCGAGCTCTACCTATCGTGGAGAAGATGGTCACGGGCCTTCCAAAGTTCAACCAGGAGCATGAAGGTACTTGCAGAGGTTGCGCAATGGGTAAGAATACAAAAGCTCCATTTTATAGCAAAGAAAGTAGATCCAAATGTATTCTAGATCTCATTCATTCTGATTTATGTGGTCCAATGTATGTTGCTTCTTCAAGTGGTTTCTTGTATTACATTCTTTTTATTGATGACTACTCTAGAAAGACTTGGATTTAGTTCTTGAAATCTAAAGAATCTGAGGAGGTATTAGAAAGGTTCAAGGAATTCAAAGCTCAGGTGGAAAATCTGTCCAAGAAGAAGATCAAAGTTCTAAGATCCGATAATGGAGGAGAGTACACTTCCGACAACTTTCGAAACTATCGCATTGAAGTTGGGATTAAGAGGGAGTTTCGTGTCCCTTATAATCCTCAACAGAACGATGTTGCTAAGAGGAAGAACAGATCGATTGTGGAAGCAGCAAAAGCCATGATTCATGACCAAGATCTGCAAACCTTCCTATGGGAAGAAGCATCTAGGACAACAGTTTATGTTCAGAATAGAAGTCCTCACCGAATCCTAGAGAACATGACTCCTGAAGAAGCCTTTACCAGGAAGAAGCCAGAAGTGAGTCATATGAGGATCTTTGGATGTCTAGTGTATGTTCATGTACTAAAGGAAAAGAGGACCAAGTTGGAACCTTCTGGCAAGAAGGGGATATTTGTGGGTTAGAGTGAGAAATCAAAAGCCTACAAAATCTACGTCCCTGGACAAAAGTTGATCGAGATCAGTAGAGATGTCACATTTGAGGAAGATGTTGCATTTAGAAGATCCAAGGGTACTCACATGGAGATTGATAGTGAAGAGTCTCCTCAGGATATGGAAGTTGACCATACTCCTGAGATTCAGAGGGAGACTTCAGAACTGAAGGAAGATAATGATCCAGTTGAACCCTTGGAACCTACTGATGGGCCTACCGATATTGTGATTGGGAGGAAAAGACCTCTTTGGGCTAGGAAAACGATGCAGGAGGCAGAAAGGTTTGCAGCACCTAGAGGAACCTTCAAAGAAAGTAAGAGACCTCATAAGTTCTCCAGTTATGTTGCGTTGATGAGTCAGATTATTGAGTTAGAACCTTCCAGTGTTGAGGAAGCTTCTAGTCAACAAGTTTGGAGAGATGCTATGTCAAAGGAGTATCAGTCAATTCTCAAGAATGATGTTTGGTACATCATTCCTAGACCCGAAGGAAAATCAGTGATATCTTCAAAATGGCTCTTCAAGATCAAGCATGCGGCTGATGCGAGCATTGAGAAGTACAAGGCAAGATTCGTGGCTAGAGGGTTTTCACAAAAAAAGGGAGTTGTCTCTGAAGAAACATTTGCTCCAATTGCTCGCTATACTTCTGTCAAAACCATCATTGCCATTGCTGCATCTAGAGGATGGAAGATTCATCAGATGGATGTGAAGACAACTTTTTTGAATGGTGTGATCGAGGAAGAAGTTTATATCGAGCAACCTGATGGATTTGAGGTACATGGGAAGGAGTCTCATGTTTGTAGGCTGAAGAAGGCCTTGTATGGTCTTAAGCAGGCTCCTCGTGCATGGTATGAAAGGATTGATCGCTACTTGTCAAGCTTGGGCTTCTCTAAGAATGATGCTGACTCAAATCTGTATTTTAAGGTAATTGACGGTGAAGCATTGATTTTGGTCTTGTATGTTGATGATTTGATTCTTACTGGAGAAGATCACCTCATTCTCAAATGCAAGGAGTTGGCTTTTGAGTTTGAAATGAAGAACCTTGGGCTCATGCGTTACTTCCTTGGCTTAGAAGTTTGGCAAAAGCCAGATGAGATGATTCTAAATCAAGGAAAGTACACCATTGATATACTTAAGAGGTTTGGTACGATGGATTGTAAATCCATGTCTACACCCATGGAGACCAACCTACATAAGTTGAAGGAGGTTGCAACTAGTTCAGACTTGGTGGATCCCACGATGTACAAGCAGTTGATTGGATCCTTGATGTATCTAGTCAACACTAGACCAGATATCTGCTATGCAATGAGTGCACTTAGTCAGTTCATGTGTGAACCGAGGCAGATACATCTTGTTGCAGCAAAACATATCTTGAGATACTTGTGTGGCACAATTGGATATGGATTGAGATATTCTTCAGGTGTGGATTTGGAGTTGCATGGCTATACTGATTCTGATTGGGTAGGGTGTGTCACTGATCGAAAGAGCACCTCTGGATGTTGCTTCAGTTTGGGATTTGCTATGATTTACTGGTGCAACAGGAAGCAGTCATCTGTACCATTGAGTACAACACAAGCAGAGTATATTGCAGCTTGTGTGGCAGCTCGGGAAGCAATGTGGCTTCGTAAGCTTCTTGCAGGATTGTTTGGACAAATCAATGGAGCTTACTATCATTCATTGTGATAACCAAAGTTGTGTGAAGCTTTACGTCAATCCTGTGTTTCATGACAGAACCAAGCATGTTGATATCAAATACCATTATATCAGAGATATGGTATTGAGGAAAGCTATACAGTTGTGGTATATCAGCACCGATGAGCAAGCAAACAGCAGACATTCTCACCAACCCTCTCTCCAAGATAAAGTTTGAGTACTTTCAAGACAAGCTTGGTATGGTGGAGAATCAAGCCCTAGCTGAGAAGGAGTCTCAATATCAATGATCCTCCTTAATGCATTTCTCTTTGAGAGAGATTTGAGGTGCAAGCCCTTGTTAATGCATTTCTCTTTTGAGATTTGAGGTGAAAGCCCTTGTTTCCACCCTCTGGGAGAGCCATGGTGGATGTCATGTGTGTGACTCCATGACAGCATCACATGAGAGAGTCCATGATGATTTTCTTGTACTTGTGTTTCACCCTCTGGGAGAGCCATGGTGAACATCATGTTGAGGTGACAACATCACGCAAGTGATGAACACTTGTACATACCATATATGGTTGTAGCCATTATGGTTGATATCACAATGAGGTGATATCTAATATCACGTTGAGGTGATATCTTTCTTTTCCACATATGGTTGTAGCCATTGTGGTAGACATCACGATGAGGTGATATGTCTTGTGCAGCTGGAAGAATCCTCCCTAGCTAAGAGGGAGTGTTGATGTTTAGAGCAGCGTCATGGTCTTCTTCCAGCAATCTCCTTTACTTGTGATAAATTAAATTATAGCCTATGGCTATTTAATTTATTGAGTCATCGATTCAAGAGGCACGATTATTGATGAGTTGCATCTATTTGTTAAGGCCGACATGATGTCTAATGAAGAGGCACGATTAATAAAGATTGTTATCAAGGCCGACCTTCATGGACGCGATTTTATTGGAGAGGCGCATCCTTCTATGTTTGGCCGACTTGTGTTCTTGAAGAGTCACGTCTCCTTTCCATATTGTATATATAGTCGATGTCTCTCATTGTTTATCATCCATTCATTTTGTCATTTCATCTTTATCAAGTTTGAGTTTATTTCAAGAGTGAATTCTTCATTAAGGCAGATCGATATTGTTAAAGGCTGAGATCCTATCAGCATATTACTTCTTTGTATTTCTGTGTTGCACTATTCTGTGGTGCTTGTATCTAGGCCTTCATATCGGCCTCTTGTAAGGAGATCATTGTTTTGGTGATTCAATATATAAGTGATATATTGTTGCTAGGTTTTTCTCCCTCAAGAGGAGGATTTTCCCAGGGTATCTGCTGTGTTGTGTATCTGATTTTTGAATTAATTTTCAGTGCATTACATCTGATCATAAAACTAACAAATTGTGCCCTGAAACATAAGTCGAAGAGTAACTGCGATGCTCGAGAAGGCTCACCAAAGACTGAAGTGCCGTACCAAACCCCTGCTAAAAAAAAACACTTACTAAAATAGTAAGTGTACTCGAATCAACCCTAACTGAAAGAGGACATCGTAAAATGGGGAGAATATATATATATATATATTTCTAATTGATATGAACTTATGTGTGTGTGTGTGTGTGTAATCATAAACTTACTTCCCTTATTATTGATTTATAATTTGCCTACATATATAACTCATTGAATGATCTTCTACATACTTTTGATATCTGCTCCAATCCCAAATGATATTTTTATTTCTTTTACTCTGTTGTTTTTATTCAGATTGCTAATTAATTTCTATTCCTCCATTGATTCCCTTCACAAATGATTTCTTCTTCCTTAAATATCTCCTATGGGAGGGGGAAAGTCGCACCTTTTCACCCACACCTTTTCATCACTTATCGCTGCCGTTAACATCTTGTTATTGTTAATTATAAATCTTTAATAGAAGTCGCCACTCATGATGTGGGTTAATCAACCCTTGTTAATACTAATATATGCAGTGATTCTTTGAGTGCTGCAATTCATGACTGCTACAGGCTTATTTGCTTACGTGGGGCCTAGCAGTGATTAATTCCTGAGAGGGCTGTGATCGGGGCCATGACATTCCATTAGAGTTTTCTAGATCATAATTATACACAATGCAGCATCATATATTTCTATCCTTTCAAAAACTTTGTGAAGCACCTACCTTCCTTGTCTGCGTGTACCAGTCCACTTTTAAAAATTGAGATTGGTTAACATCCCCACCTCCTGATTCCACCAAAGAAACCTTCTCGCTATCTGGATTCTCAAAGCTAGTACTTGATGAAGCAAGCACAGATCCAAGATTTTCCTGTACTGAATCTTGAGGAGGAGATAACATATAAAATACATATGTATAAAGAATGACTGCACCAACCTGCAACACAAATATACTGTGCTTAATTTACAACGTATACACAAATTGATACAAGATGCAACTTCTTTTCTCACTCAAAAGATGGCTCAAGTAAGAATGATTTCTATCTACAAGAAAGACCAAGTGCATGAATTGAGCTCAATTAAATAGAATCGGAATAGCAGCCTTTGTATTAGCAGTTTGCAGTGGCCATCCAGGCAAAGAGAGTGTTCAAAAGAAGGCTTTGATTTGCTTTTCATTATAAAAGTTAAAATATCTAACAGTATAAGGAATATCAAAGAGGAGATTCCCCTAGCATAAGGTTGTATTGCATGTAGTAAAGCTGAGAAAGAAGGAAAGAAACTATATTTTTCATGTCCAACAATAAGATTTAAGTACAAGTAGTAATATGAGAGGAACAATCGCATCCTCAGGAAAGAAGGAATTTTAATAAAGATTAATGATAAAATTAAAAAACATATTAAACATGTCAATATGAAAGAAATAATCTGAAAGATTGAAAATATTAGTTACAGAGTAAGTCAAACTGCAAAGCATTAAAGCATCAAATCTTCATATACCCATTGACCGAATGAAATGTATGCACTGCCCATTTCATCGCATGTCTCGGAATCCCCAAAAGGATTTGCTTTGTCCCGGCAAACTGCAGTAATTAATACAAGGGGTACGTTGCCAATATTCCCTTCAAAGAAAATATGCATTAGTTTGCTTATTGCTTACAGCTCCCATCAAAGAAGTAAAATAAAACATTTAAGGTTTGCAAACTGCAAATGCTGGATCAAAAATTACATCAAAAACCAACTATGGCTCTTTGGTATTTGCTTGCCTAAGGTCAAGGAGACATGTAAAACAACTTAAACTGTAAAGTATGCGTGGACTACCAAATGTAGTTAACTTTATTTGTTAAACAGTTAGACAATCATTACAGCAACTAATTGACAGAAAAATACAGCAAAAGATATCAATAATAAACAAACATACAGGTATTCCATTTTTTTTCAAGTAAACAACAAGAGGAACACAAAGAAAATGTAAATGTGGTATTTAAAATTAGGAAATTGAAGATAAGTCTAACAGTGAAATTATTTATCAAAACAAGCTAATAGGAAATAATGCTTTGAATCGAGACATGAGAAAATTTGGTAATCAAGGAAATTAATATCATAACCTGTTCAAAAAATTAATTGGTTGTCATCTGAGTGGAACAACATTTCCAATACACCTGAGTAGCAAACTGCGCATCAATTTAGTTAACCTATTGTAAGATTCATGTATTGCATAGGTTATGTTCTAAAAAAGAAAAGCAGCATTATTCCTACACCTTTCATTTTCTCAAAAACTATTCTTCACTATTATGTAACATGCAGCCCATATTGAATGCATCATCCATGGGAATATCTAGTGGGTGATCCTCATATTTTTGTGGAGAGGATCTCTCAAAGGTGTCACCTCCAGATAATATTTTTATGTTTTATAAAGCGATATATGTAAGGAGATCCTTCAAAGAAGTGAAATAATAGAATAATTAGGAACCATTTGACTGATGTTCATTGACAAAGAAAGGAGAGATATTAAAGTAATGTCCAGGAATAACCAGAGTAGCTCAACCAGACCAAAAATTACAATCAGTTTAAAAGAGAAATATTAGGGTTACTAGATCATAGGTTATGAAAAGTAACTAAACACAGAGTTGAAGAGAGAGCTGAACAAAACAAGAGATGATAAACCTTGAGGAATCCAATATAGTAAAAGTTTAGATGTCCCTCTGAATGATGTATCCCTTGATGAAACATGAAGCTAACAAAGATCAGATGAGAACATAAAACAAAATCAACTGTGTCACATGTTTCCAATATGGCTCCAACTAGGAAAACCAACAACCTTGACATCCATTGTTTTGAAAGGACCCATGAAGGATCTAAGAATGCAGATAAGAGAATGTACACGGTATAAAGGGCTAGGCTAGAAAATCTTATTAGGAAGCTAGGTGTTCCTCCTAGAGCCTTTACTAACACCCAAGGTCGATGAACCTTTGACAACATAGAAAAATCTAGTAATGCGTGTCTATCTCTTTGACATGGGCTACAAATGAGGGGAAATGCCCACAAAACAAAGTGGATTCACTCTACCACACATGTTGTACACCACTTACAAATTGTACACCTGCCACAACTAAAGGATTGAGGGCACTGACCCAAATGTGGGGTATGGGAGGTTAATTGGCCCCCCATGAGGAGGTTTGAAGGCCCCAAGGAGAAAAAATTGGGCCATTATATGTGGATATTTTTCTCATGGTTCTCTACCTTTTGTATTGCAATTCTTAGTGGTTTCCTATTGATGTGCCTATAAATACTTCAACATGGATAAGGGCTCAACGCAAGTGTGAAATATTTTTATTGTATTGTGAAGTTGAATGATCGAGTTAATACAATGAGTACTTTTTTGTTGGTTTTTTTATGAAAGGGTTTCCCTAGGTAAAATTATCTTCTTATATTGTAAGTATGACATTACTTCTTTCTAATGTGTAAAAGATTCTATTAGCATTGCTTCTCATATGTATGTTTATTGGTATTTTTCTCTTCAACTCAAGGAGTTGTGCTCTAATAGTAATGCACAAATAGGAACATTGTCTTCTTATTTTTTCTCCCTTTGGACAATGAATCAACAATATACAAGGTCATTCAATGCTTCTAACCCCTAAAATAATATGGAAACAAGTAATCATCTCACTAATCTATCTCACTCTAGGCATGAATTGGTTGTATCTAAGGGATGTTTGATTCTTTCATTACCTAAAGATCTACATCTCAAAATGTATGCATCTAGAAGAAAAAGAACAACATACCTCTAATCAGAGTGCTAGAAGGTGGATGAGGAATGTCATCTCACTTATGTGTCTCACCCTGGCATGAATCATATGTATCTAAGGGATGCTTGACACCTTAGATAACTATTCGAGGATGAAAGGCATTTTAGCCTAACAACTCTAGGAGTTTAGTATACATCTCCTAATATCAGTGTCTCAAAGAAAAAGGGTTGTACACTTCTTATCAAACAACTAGAGGGAAATGGATGAAGAACAACTAGTCTCTTAATAGATAATGATATCTCCCTTAGATATCTATTGCAAATAGTACATCTAAAATCATAGTTCCATGGGGACACACCCCTAGCCTGACAACTCTAGGAGTTTGGCATATGCATCTCCTAATATTGGTGTCTCAAAGAAAAAGGGTTGTACACTTCTTATCTAGCAACTAGAGGAAAGTGGATGAAGAACAACTAGTCTCTTAATAGATAACAATATCTCCCTTGGATATCTATTGCACACTAAACACCTAAAGTCATAGTTTCCTAGGGACTCACACCCTCCCCCCAATCAAAAAGTAAAGTTTTTGAAACTAGGACATCCCCAAGGCACAAGATGGAGATGAAATGTCCCCTTGCATCCCCTCATCACCAATACCAAAGTGGGTATATTTTCAATATGTTATGCTATAGCAAGGGATGTTTCCTCAATTGGGGCATTGAGGGGATGCCTTGGCATCTCTAGGATGACCTAAGGACATTGATAAATCCCTCAACTATCTTGGAGACTCTAGTAAGTTACAATGGTTTGGGTAGCATAAAAGTCAATTTTTAAAATCATTTTTTTAAATCACTAACCCTAACCCTAAAGTGTTAATGGGCCACACCCACATGCCAAACCTTAAAAACTATAAATATGCAATGCCCGCCCTCATTTGAAATCGCCATCAGCACTTTTCCATTGCATTGCATAAGAGTAAGAGGAAGAGGAAAATGAAGATTTCAATTGTCTTTATCAATGAACCAATCAAAGCATTCATCAAGCCTGCAAGGCGAGAATTCACACATTTGTACTTTGTTTTTTGCATTTTCATTGCAAAATCATTCTTTTTTCAATGTAAATATTGAATATAATACTGTTATATTCAATATTTACCATAGTTTGAAGGCTCTCTGAGTACTCTGCAAGACTCTCCAAACTCCCAAGTCTTTGAGCTGGTCAAGCCGAGTCGACCAAACTCCTGCGTCGAGTCTTGGAGAGTACTTGACCGAGTCTTGCTCAAAGACTCCTAAGTCTTAGGCTTAGACTCTCGAGTCTTGAGCTTAGACTCTTCTAGCACTTGAATATAACAAACATAGTGGCTAAAATTTCAAATTTTGAGAGTTCATATGACGTGTAATGTTTGAATTATGACAAATTGATAGTCAAATTAGACTTTTATGTTCTCTAAATGCATTTATTTCTTTTTTTTGTGTAATTATGAGGTTTTTTTTTTTTGCCAAGTCCATACTGAGTCCCAAGTCGGATTCAAAATGTCGAGTCCGAGTTTTCAAACTATGGAATATAGTATTCATATATGCAAATTGCAACTTATTTATAGTTGCAAAATAATTCAATTTGTAGGCAAAGATTTAGAAAGTATTTATTAAATGTTGTTTTTAGGGTTGTTTAACAATCTTTAACTATTTTTTTTACTACTTAGGGTTTTATAACAACTATTTGAGCGTTTAATCATTCTTTTAATTATTTTGTATTTAGAATTTTTAATATTTTTTGCAATTTTGCTTAATGATATAGCTGATTTTCTATTTCTCATTTGACTTGAGTATATCCTCTATATCCACACCTTGTGTGATCTAAAGTAAGAGAAACAAAAGTACAACGAAAATAAAAATTCTAGGCTTTCTTTTTTAGTTTTAATTTTTTTAAGTTTAAATGTTTAACTATTACTATTTAATATTTAGTTTTAAGTTTACAAAAAAAATATTTCATTTTTAAATGTTAAATTTTAATACCAATTTCCAAATTAGGATTGCATTTTTTGTGTATCCTCTACTTTTACACTTCATGTGACCTAAAGTAAGAAAACCAAAAGTAAATTCCTTGTTTGAAAAAGGTTGAAGAAGCAAGAAGAGTCCAATGTTGTGCATCCTTTGCTTATGCACTTCATGTGACCTAAAGTAAGAAAAAAAAAGGCAAATCCTTGTGTCTTGAGGCCTTGCATTATGTATATGTAGTAAATAACCATAAATTTTATTTCATGCGCTACTACTAAGTTCTCACAAGATGAGTGACAATGAGGTAGTTAGGAATTCAATCGAATTTGAAAATCAGAATATAGAGGTGGGGGAAAAGGGGGTGGGTGAGGCAACTAGTTCTATCGAGAGTGCTCATTTCAACCATGGTTCCAAGTTGTTGAAATATTTTGCCAAGAGTCCCTTCATTAAGGACCCTTTAAGACATTCTGCTTCCAAAGTGTAGTGAAATGAATTTAGCGCTTCAAGGGAGTTAGGGTATGAATATACCATTTTTGTGGCCTCGAATTTCAATGCAGCCTTACTATAGTTAATTGGCATCTCCTTTACACCCTAGGCAAAGGCATTGGACCATTTGACAAGTAGTCATTTAAACAGAGGGAAAAGATATAAATATTGTTTGGTAGTAGTGATGAGCATGACACACCACCTGCTACTATGCCAAAGAGGGTTGCTATCATTCCTAAAAATCACAAGTTCCTCATTTCCCATCAAATGTAGTAGAGCTTAAGGGGAGCTGTAGGGTAAAAAGATTTTCCAACCCGGTGGCAAAAATATTTAATATTCAAATGAATAATGAGGCAAATGATATCATTGGAAAATTCTTCTATGCCAATAACATTCCATTCCATGTTGTTCACTCTCCTTATTATAAGAAAGTTGTGGATAAGATTATAAGAGCAGCACCCTCATATGTGCCACTAGGGGAGACAAAACTTAGGACCACGTGTTGGAAATTTTGTCATTGATGTCAAGTCTAATACTGATTGTTTGAGCAAATTAATCATGAATTGAAGATAACATCGATGCAAGTTAGAACATTCAGAATTTCCTAGTATACTACTGAAGATCAGATATGAAATAAAGACAAGGAAGATCAACGTAAGTAAATGCTGCTGTTTATATTTCTTCAGATCAGATTATACAAGCAGAAGTAATCACTGTTGACTATAAAAAAGAATTGCTAAACAGATATAGCATATAAAAAAAAACACACACACAAAGAAACAAAATTAAGAAAAGGACAAAAACTAATAAGACAAATTAAAGAAGTTACAAAAGTGCCACGATTTCATAAAAGATAACTAAAGGTTGCTTATACTTGAAAAGGCACGATTTATTATTTGCAAAAGAAATTAATAAAGTGCCATGACTTTTTGAAGAGAAGCGATCAAGATCTGAAATAATATGTTTCTTCAGATTTATTAATGAACCAAAATTAAAGAATTGAAGATCAGAATTTCCTAGTATACTACTGAAGATCAGATATGAAATAAAGACAAGGAA
This sequence comes from Sequoia sempervirens, assembly GCA_007258455.2. NCBI lineage: Eukaryota > Viridiplantae > Streptophyta > Pinopsida > Cupressales > Cupressaceae > Sequoia > Sequoia sempervirens. The sequence continues at coordinate 118,578 of VDFB02234026.1, forward strand.
GATCAACGTAAGTAAATGCTGCTGTTTATAAGAACATTCAGAATTTCCTAGTATACTACTGAAGATCAGATATGAAATAAAGACAAGGAAGATCAACGTAAGTAAATGCTGCTGTTTATATTTCTTCAGATCAGATTATACAAGCAGAAGTAATCACTGTTGACTATAAAAAAGAATTGCTAAACAGATATAGCATATAAAAAAAAACACACACACAAAGAAACAAAATTAAGAAAAGGACAAAAACTAATAAGACAAATTAAAGAAGTTACAAAAGTGCCACGATTTCATAAAAGATAACTAAAGGTTGCTTATACTTGAAAAGGCACGATTTATTATTTGCAAAAGAAATTAATAAAGTGCCATGACTTTTTGAAGAGAAGCGATCAAGATCTGAAATAATATGTTTCTTCAGATTTATTAATGAACCAAAGAAAAAGACAAATAAAGTGCTGCGACTCCTAAAAGAGATGCGGCCTTTTGCTGAAGCGGTTTATTCTTGGAAAAGTACAATCCTTCTTAAACAGTGAAACTTCAGAAATTTCAAAAGAAAAAATTAATTATGAAAAATAAGATTCCATAGTAAAACTTCAGATCTATAAATCAATTATACATTGAAGAGGTGTGATTATGAGACAAATTAAATCAGATTTTCTAAAAGGTGCAAGAACAGACTTTTGAATGTTGTGATCTTTCACCAAAGGTTGCAATCTATGATCAGCTTATATAAATGTGATTCAATTCAGACTAGAGTGAGAGTGAGAGAATGATGATGTAATAGAAGAATAGAAGAATATAACTCTTGTGTGAGCATCAAGGATATATCATACATACACCAGAAGGATCATAACAGCAGATCTAGGAAAGACATAACAGCACATCTATAAGGATATCTTAGCAGATCCATGAAGGATAGTCTAGCAGATTTGTCTAAGGAAATTTAATGCATACATACACCAGTAGTGTTGTGTAAAGAATAAGAAAGATCTATCATACACCAGAAAATTTGTATAAAGAAGAATTATATTAGATCTAAGAAAAGAGTTATAGCAGATTTGGTGCAAGTTGAAGAGACATAATTGAGCAGAATTGTCCATCATCCATTGAAGAAGTAACATTGAAGGTGGTACATTGTTCTTGAAGTTATTAGCTTTTGCTAAGTTGGTGCTTGGCAAGTGGGGGTTGGTGCCTCCAGTAGGTTGGTGCCTACGAACTGTGGGGGTTGGTGCCTCCAGTATGTTGGTGCCTACAAATTGAGGGAGTTGGTGCTTCTTGTAGGTTGGAGCCTACAAAACTAGTTAGAGGTTGGTGCCTCTAGTAGGTTGGTGCCTACTATCATTGTAATTCACATAAATATATAAAGTACATTATTTGTACCGTGGTTTTCTCCCGCAAAGGTTTCCATGTAAATATCAGTGTTATTGTGTTCTTCTCTTTGCATAATTATTGATGTTGAGTGAATGGTGTTATAGTGATTGGTAAAGTTTTAAATTGGTAAAAGTTGAGTTATACTGATTCACCTCACCCTCCCTCCCCCTCTCAGTATAATTGTGTGCTCATCACCATGATCTTGTAAGAAATATTCTAAGATCAACATTCTTATGGAGAAATTGAAGGCTACATGGGTACTAGTGGGTGCAACATTGTCATGGGTGGTTGGATGAATATTAGGCATCATCCACTCATCAGTATCATAGTCATGTGTATAAAAGGCTCTTACTTTCTTAGGGATGTTAATTGTTCAAGGCACTACAAGGATGCAAAGTATCAATTTGACATCCTCTAAGATGCTATTGAGGAGGTTGCCCCCAAGAATGTGGTGTAGGTTACGATAAATGCAGCCTATGGGTGCAAAACAAAGGGAAAGTTGATTGAGACGGCCTACAAAAATATATGGTGGACTCCTTGTGTGTGCATGATATGAACAATGTACTCAAGGACATGGGAAAATAGACTTGATCAAACTAGTAGTTCTTGATGCAAGAGATGTGCATATGTTTATCTGCAACCATCACACATCACATGCACTATTCTAGACCTTCTTCAAGAAGGAATTTCTCAATCTTGTAGAGACCATATATACCTCATACTTCATTCTCTTGGAGAGGATGCTTGAGCGTAATATCCCCGTTTTTTATCATGTCAAAGTTGATTGTAACTTTGGCTTTTTCGATGACAGCCACTGTTGCCAATGGGGATTATCTATTGCTCAAGGAGCTCAGGAGTATTTTGGCACCTTTAATTGTCGTTTCAGATCGAGATTTGGTATTTACCACAGTTTCAGTGTTGGTGCAGAAATATTTTAATAGTTAAATAATTAATTAAGTTGTTGAGAGGCATAAAGTTAATGGCAACTTAAATTAATTATTTTAATTATTTTGTTAAAAGTGACTTAAATCAAAAAGTTAAAATATTTAATAAATCACTTTTTGGGTGAAATAAGGAGAAAAATAAAAAGGTAAATATGGGTTTTCAAGAAGCAAGTGGTAGTTACAGAAGGTTGAATAAAAGATTTTGAGAAGCTCACTTTCAGATTATGCTGGGTTTAATTTTGGTTCTTGGAGAACTTGGTTTTCAAGGGCTTGAGGACGGAAACCCTCGGGTTCATGGATTGATGGAAGAATAGCTTCAAGGAGTACAGGCTGTTTGGGAAGATTTCACCCTAGAGGAACTGCTGTCCATATTCACAGGTCAGCAGCAAATAGTATCAAATGCTACACATAATAATTTTTGGAAATATATGATGTATTGTCTTTTCTGTGTTAAATGTTATTAGCTGATTATATATGTATGATGTGAACAACCATGCAATAATGTTTGGGGAATTGTAAGGAAAAGGTATTATATTTGAAATGCTTTACATATTTTCACACTGGTAAATAAAATTGCAAACAAACTCAGAACAATTTATCAGCCAACTGTTTGATGAAATGCCCACACACATTTGGTCAAAAATTGAAAAAAAATTGCATAGTAATTTGAGTTGGGTTATTTCATTGATTTGCAAGAGCCACTGCAACTAATATTCATGCCACAATAGTGGGATCAATGGACCCGATTCCAAGTTCGAGTAGGGGAAGAGGGTGAAGGAAGTGGTGAAGAGAGACAATTTTTGGATTGATGCCAAATACATTGTCTCCATCATATCTTCAATTTTCAAAGCAATAAATAAGAGACTCTAATGTTCCAAACCTTGGAGAGGTATATGAGTGCATTAACAACATGCTTGGCCAAATGAAGATTGTTGTTTAACAAAAAGACACCACCTTGCAGTTTTATAATGAACACATTTCACCTATCATTTAGAGGTGAGAAAATATCAACACTACTTTGCACATGGCTGCCTATGCATTGAACTTGAAGTGGTACATGCAAAGGCCTCAAAAAGTTTCCCCTTATGGTAGATGTTGAAGTCAAGGTGGGCTCCATCAAGGCAATTCAAAAGATGTTAACTTAATCATATGCTGAAAAATGGAATTTTGGGTCCTCATAATAAGCCCTATGAGATTACCTCAAACTAGGGGCCCAAACTTCATACACATAGAGAGATGTTAACTTAATAACTCCACAAAAGAGGCACATATTAAAATGGATACCATGGAATGTGTATCGAAAACATTAGCGCACTAAGATTGAAAGTGAGGTATATCCCTTACAAACACAACCATGTGGTAGGTTGTAGAAAAATTCATGGTCCAACAAACTAAGCTCCCAAATAAATAGTCTTTTCAAACCTACATGGAGTACCACCAAATATGTTGACAATAATGATCTTAGTTTTGCTAAGGTTCACCACAAGCTAGCTAAGATTGCAATAACAAGCAAGGGCATCAAGTTCTCTCTATAAAACATCAATAGAGATCAATGGAGCAATCAAAGCATGATGCAATATAAACCAAATCAGCATAAAGGTGCTACCAAAACAATCTTGAATCTCATCAACGTAAATATTAGAAATAGACAATGAAAGAAGGCTACAATAATTGACCCCAATGGTACTCTCAACAAAGTTAGAGAGACCATGGGGAGCTCAAAATTTGCCAAAATGTATCTCATAGAGCCTCATGATGACAATTATGAAAGAATTTGAAATATCAATATGATATCATTTCTAAAAAAGAAGATGTCTGCAAACATAATTAAAGGCTTTTGTAAAATCTAAAATGCAGCAAAAGGTGTTGTAAGACTATTGACAAGCCTCCTAAACAATATCTCAAACTGTAAAAATTTGGTCAAGTGTCTCAAACTATCCTAAAGACAGCATGCCACTTCACTTTACAATAATGACTCTCCAAGCAATCAAAAAGCTTCATGTCCAACCTAATGGAATAAATTTTGGAAGCTCTATGCATAATCATGATGGTCCTTAATTTATTTGGATTTGAATCATCTCCTTACTTGAGGAAGCATATGATGTACTAGAACCAAGAGGTGGGGAACCCTAAGTAAACAACCTCGTTAAATGGTTCTTTGTAGGTACAAAGCTTCTAAATAGCTCTAGGAACCCTAAGTAACAACCTCGTTAAATGGTTCTTTGCAGGAACAAAGCTTCTAAATAGCTCTTTGTCACTTGAAGGAATAAATAAGAGGAATGTTGGAGTGTTTAATGTTGGTTTAGGTCTTTTCCTTAGGGGGACCTATCTCTATATACTTATTTATGGTCCACACAACCTTGCACACCTTGTGCGTTGTCCAATCTATATTGAGTTGGGTCATCCTCTTCATTTTCCAATGACTTAAATGTGTATATATACACATGCTAAGATCAATGTTTGTATCTTATTCAATTCCATTATATTTAAAGTGATTCTCTTAGCATACAAGAACCAACACGATGCCTTATGTCTCTTACTCTTGTGTGCCCTACTTTCTTGGAGTTGTTTCTTTTGGTTATTAGCTTATGTTGCATCAATTCCTTATGGAGTAATCTTCATGTTTTCATGAGGTGATTATGACAATGGGATGATTTGGAATTTCGTAGAGAGAAACTCCATAGGAAACATACACCTAGGGTTCAATGTTTGAAATGAGCAATTTCCTCTTGAGGGTAAACCAATTTTTTTTAGGAGAACAAAGGGTTTCAAGGAGCAACTATCTCCATGATGCAAGAAAAACACCTTCTTGAGGGTATGCCAAAATATTTTAGGGGAGAATAGCTAATGTCCCAATGATACAACAAATGCATTTTCTTCTATCAAAGGAGGCAATCATAGTACCTTTGCATTGAGGGTATATGTGAATGATTGTGCCTTAAGGAAAAATAGATCCCCTATTGCAAAGAATTCCACTTGTCACCATGCCAACAATTTTTGGGATAAACCTTGAGAGAAAGATGAAATAGAATGGTGAACTATATGAGGTAAAGAGTCTAAAGCTACCTCCCAAAGGACATGATATACAAATTCATACTTGGCATTAAAGATGGAGAGAGAGTGATAGCATGTCATAAGCTGGGAAAGGCAGGAAACATAATCAATAGCTTACTAAGCATCAAAGTGGATCAATTGGCTAGTGACTATTGGATGAGTAAAGGAGGCTAGGAAAGAGAATGAATATGGATAGTGAAAGACAAAGTAGCATGCCCAATAAGAGGGAGTTAATGGCAGCTAAGAAAATTCCCCACACTCGTGCCCTTAGTATGACGAAAACAAGTTAATATATTTGAGTCCAAAATGCATTGTAGCCCATTGAGAAGGTCAAGACCATGTGATTTACCCCGTTGGAGAATGTCTCCAAGTTGTGACATGGTTTATCCCCATTAGCCAAGGTCCACTATAAACCAAACAAGTCAAAGTCTATCTCTTAAAGACACCTCATTCTCCAATGAGATCAATGTCTAGGCCTAGCAAGTCTCAATGCAAGCATTAAAATCATCCAAAGAGAAGAATAATGTGTGATTCACAAACAAGATTGAGATAGAATAACCTTCAATGCACAGAGAAAACAAGCAAAGAAATTGGTGGAAAGAGTAAGCCACAATGAAGATATCTTGGAGAATGAGCTAGGTACCTTGGACCTCAAAACCAAATGTACTTGGAATGCTCATCACTAGGAAACATTGACACTTTGGATTGAAATAAGTCATGAATGAAGCAATCAGTACCTCCAAACCCCTTTGCACTCCCTAACCTACAATTTTCATGTTGGAAGGTTGAGACCCTAAAGTGGAATATTACTTGATGAAGGCTAGCTCAAGTCTATTGTAGGTCTAATAAGAAAAATAAGAGCATATGAAGCAACAACGCCCTTGAACATACTTGAGAAAGACCATTACTACACCATTGTAGATGTAGTAGGCAATTACTAAGACCCATGAATGCCATCATCTATATGGCCAAGGGCATGACCACTATGAAGAATGAGAGCCCAAATCACTTCCCTGCAATCCCAAATTATTTTCTTTACTGGAAGCCACAAATTGTTCAGAAGCCTTTTCTAGCTCCTCCACTAGGAACTATTTGAGATTTGCATCTACATAAAATTTATTGGGGAAGAGACTAGGTTGCTTTTGCCCTTCAGCATCAATAAACTCTCTTCTACAGACTCAAACTTGATAACAAAGAGTGCTCTAATGAGTAACACAAGTTTTAACAAGGAAGATTTATTTTAGATTAAAATCCTTCATTTGTCATACTCTCTTTCTTCATACTTTGATTGTACTTCCATTTCAACAATTTAAGTTGTGTTTTCTCCTCTAACCACCCATACCGTGATTTCTGTTCATCCACATTTCTTTGACACACTTATTGGGCTGTAATTGTTTGTTTTAAAAATGCTCATGCTAATTTTTAATGTCCAATTATTTAGTTTGAATTTAGGTTATTACTTCATGTAATTGCTGTAATCCTCAAGTGTCAGTTTGGGGGCTTGGGATTGCTCAAGTTTAATTTTCCTTACCTTAGATCAGCAATAACAAATTGTCTTTTTGCTGCAGCTGTTGCTTGAGCGGACACAAAAGTCCTCTAAAATCACATCCCTACTTCTCAGTTGCTAAATTCTACTTGCACAATCGGCTATATTAATTATTGGGTATTTGACCATCTTGAACTCATAAATCCAAGGAGATTTGACCAGCTGCACCTGGGGAAAAGGGATCTTCATGTGAGGTGTTTCCCAATAGACAGAACCTTGTCTACTAATTCTCAAATTTTGCCAGGTTTTAGCAGACCTACTAGACGTCTTACACAGTATGTCAGATCCTGCACAGTCTGAATGGAGAGGATCCTACCTGCTTTTGACTAATAATTCAAAAATTTCAGGTTTCTGGAAAAAAAATTAAGCCATGTCAGAGAATGTTCTGTCTGCTCAAAAATTTCAGACATCCTGTCTGACTAAGCATTGGATGGTTGGCATACTTAGAATGATTGTTAAGAGCATATACTGAAGTTGGATACAACCACATTTGAAGCATTCTGTAATATGATACTTAAAAGAGGAACATATTGGTATATTCTAACACTATTTGACTCCTGAAAAGGCTAAATTTCTTAGCAACATTCTCCTTTAAAACAGCACAAATGAATGTGTAAATAAAACATTTCAGAAATAACATGGCTAGCAGAAAATATTTCTGGAAATACACAAATGCTATGACAACTAGTAACGTCTAACATTAAGATCTTAACTAAATTAGTGTTGGATTTACATGTTATATATCCTAGATGTCCATCAAACAGACTTAACATTGCATGGATATTCGAGAGGAATTTTACCTATTCCTATTTGTACAACTGTAAACTTGAAATAATTACGTGGTGGCTGGATAACCGATGCTATGATAAACCCTATTAGAGAACCAAAAATTGCAGAGAGCATAACATTCACTGGAATAAACCACCTGCAAGGAGAGAAAATTACATCTAAAATCAAGCATGCTTCTGCTAGTGCACTGAAATCCAAAAAACAACACAGCAGACTCCACAATGGATGCAGGGATTTAGAAAAACAGACTAAAACTATATTGTGAATAACATATCTTTTAGTAATTACAAAAATAATAAAATTGAATTATTACTTAAGAGAGCTTAGAATGAGGCTAGATATGTCAGATTGAAAAATGATAGGAAGAACATGACTTAAAATGGGCATAGAATGTTCAAAAGTTAAGAAGCTTCCGTCTTATCCCCCTACTGCCAAGGGATGATTAAGGCAACAAGTTCCATGACCATCTTATAATCATTGCCTACCAGGATAGATACGTTGGACAGCAACGAGTTTCATAACATCTTATAATTATTGCCTACAATGATAGATAAATTGGACTAGTCCACAACAAGTTCAGCAAAGATTGCACCCCCAATATTACAATGGCCTCAAGTTACCTAGTACCATGTAAACTAAGTGTTTACTCCACAAGCCGTCAACTACGTTTCAATTCAAAACAGTAATCATGGTAAAATTAAATATTGTTAAAGGAGCACCATGGAGGGGTAAGAACCAATATTAGAATGGCTGGCTCGCGTATTTGTTCTGGCCTAAATGAGATAGGTTTTTGTGCAACTACGGCTTGAAGGACTCAAATTCATCAATTACCAATGTGGTTAATAATAGTCATTGGTGTGGTTAATAATAGGCATTGGCTTAGTTAACAATAGGCATTGGGTCCATCCAAGTTATAATCATCGTGCTAGGTCCATCAGGGTTTTAATCTTCAAGCTAATAATCCATCCTCGGGTTTGGGCTTATAACTAGTAACGGGGGTGGGTGACTCCAAAAACAAAAACAAATTCCAACTGTAATCATATATAGAGAGTGGTAGGGGGCCAGGTGACAAAAGAAGCAAGAGAATTGATGTCATTGGCAAGGTCCTCTTATCTATCTATGGGGATTGAACCCATTCAAGTAAAGTAGTCCTCACATTTTGTTCTATTCTCCCATTCACCTCATTCCATCTGGTTGATAATACAACACAGCACTCATGAATAGAAAGCAACCCCTTATCTGAATGTTTGACACTCCTCCCTATATGTGATATGACTGCCCTAAACAAAAATTATGGTAATTTGATCTTTGCCTACCTGCCATGAAAATGACTATGCAATCTTGACAAACATGGTTCTAAATAGGCACTTAAACATCAAATAAAATTTGTCACGACCCCTATTTTCAATAAGTAATTTATAATTCAATAATACTATTTTGATGCATTTAGTATTTAATTTAGTTGAATGATTATATTGTTCGTACTTCTAAATGTTTAATTAAATTAATTAGTAGTGAAATAAAAGTGCAATGAAACAAAAAGGAATTTATTATAATTTAATTATATATTTTATTTTGCAAGTAAATGATAATGATCTGTTATTTAGAATAATTATTTTATTGCTATTGAATGATATTCCTTATTATTTACTTGGAATAAATATTTAAATTGCAATTAAAATGGTATTTTCTAAATATTTACTGAGGATAAGTACTTTGTTTGTAATTAAAATAGGATTTCTTTATTATTAGTTATCGAGGATAAATATGGTGCACAGAAATAAACTTTATTATTATTATTTTCAAGATTGGGTATTTGGAAATTAGTGGAGAAATCTTTAAAAGAGGGAAAATCAGTAACGGAAACACACAATATGATTCCTGATCTTTATTTTTCTCTGCAAGAACTATAACTGAAAAATGGGTGTCGGGTAGAAGAATTCCAGATTACAATGATTTAATAATGGTGAAAAGAAGAGGAGAAAAACAAGAGAAGAAGATATAAGGAGGGAAAATTCTACAGAAAGTGATTTCTAGGAAGGCAAGAACGAGAAAAGAGAAGGGAAAGAAGGCAAACTCAAACGGAAGGCAATTTCCAGGTTTTTGAATCTTTTCCAATGTATTTTAATTTCGAATGTAAAAATCGATAATTGCCTGTGGAAAGATTTACTTCTCTTTTGAAAACTTTTGAATGTTCTATTCATTGTACATGATTCAGTTTCTTGGCTGTACAATTCTGTATTTATTTTCTTGTTGTTCTACTCTTTTTATATAAAATTATATATATATTTAGATAAATACATTTATATAAATATATAACATTATATTTGAATTTGTGATTTGTTGCTATAAAACTGAGAATTGAGTTTCAAATATTGGAACAATTATGGCAAATTTCCCTTTTAAACTGAATACATGCTTCCAGAGTGCAATATTATTGCATATTTATACATATATATATATATATATATATACAAAACTAATTATATATATATATATATATATATATATATATATATATATATATATATATATATACTGTATTGGACGAATTTAAGAATGGAAATTTTGTAGCGAATAATTTTGGAAAACCTTATGTTTTGTTTCTTGGAATTATATTTTACTGCATAGAGAGGGGACGGCTTAAAAGTCATTCCCCAGCCCATGCAACCCCATAAGGGGGGAATGGCCGCCACTAGGGGCAGTCGCCCCTCCAAGGGCCGCAGCCTGTGGAGTGGGTGTTGCCCTCCACAGGCAGCGCACCCCCATGCAAACCACACACACGCTGTGTAAACTTGAACCTCTTCTATGCCTTTCAATTCTATTCAATTCGCTTTTAATAAGCGCATATGTATGTATATATTGAGTGTGATTATATGTTATTTAAATGTATTGAGATGTATTGCTATTTACCAATCATGTTGGAACTGGAAATTTAATGATAAAATGCATATATGTGTGTGTGTGTGTGTGTGTGTGTGTGTGTGTGTGTGTGTGTGGATCATACTGTGAATTAGTTGACTGTAGTATTTTAAAGAAAGCATTTACATGGTTGTAGCTGTGTTTATTATTTCACTGTAAATGTGATTTCCTGAAAGTGTCTATATATATATATATATATATATATATACACACATATTTAATTAAATGTATATATCATTCCATTTAAAAATGACAGATTGCAAGTTACTTCAGCTGTAAATGTAAATTTCTGTATATCTATTTTTATATATATATATATATATATATATAGAAAGGAATACAAATACAATAAGTGTGAGAGCAAGATTTAAAACTCGAAAAGAATAGATGTTGAAATCTGACTTGCAATAATAAATATTTTTGTTTAAATGGGTATATTTATGTATTAGCTTGATTAATTTCTGTATTAGACTAAATCCTTTAAATTGGAAATATCGGATACTTTGTAAGCAACTAGAAAAGAGCACATATGCATAAATTTGCTTTTATCCATTGGAGTGTACTAGATTGGCTATAATGAGTTCATTGTGAAATGTAAAATCAGCTGTAGAATTTACTTCTTGTGAATTATTCTATTATGCAACCAAATAGCGAACTTTGGAAATATAATGTGTTTTTCTGAAAGAATGCTTAAATTAGGGAATGTTTGAACTATATGCACCCATTGTTAGATTAGTAACCAAATTAGGAGTGTGAGTTTTTTGAGCTTTACATGTGCCATACCATTTTGAAAATCAAAAGAGTTGTTTATTATAATGATTTGGCAAGTATAGAAACCAAGAGATACTTATGATTTACTAAATTATGCTTTGGAATTGCAATTGTGGAAAGAATTATGTTTAGTCGATGATAACAATTCCTTATGGATAGTGATTATTGAAGAGGGTCCTCTTGGTTGACCATTTAAATAATGCTTGGAGAATATTAATAGTAACAAATTAAGTGAGTATCACCGTATTTTTGGGTAAGGACATATTTATACATTTGATGAACTTCTTTATATGTGGGTTGAAAGGAATAAGTAACTATGTGCAGGGACTATTTGTACTTACAAGAATGTATACTCATATATATATTCATTAGCTTATATATGTATTCTCATACATACATGAGCTATACCTTCTTAACTCTTGTATAGTTTTATTCTCTCATTGTTGAACCCTCTATAAATCAATGAGTTTAGAAGTAAACATTCTGGTTATAATTGCATAGGCATGTGTGCATTCTAGCAAGACTAGGATTACTTTCATGAAGCTTTATGTGATTGGCTTATGGTTTTCAGTGTACTTGTGTGATAGTTGAGAGGTCATTGGAGGAAGAATTGCCTTATTTGCAAATACTTGGGAGCGATTCATGATAGTGTTGCCATTACCTTAATTTCATATGCAAGGATGATGCATTGGTGAAAACTTGAAAATGTTGCTTGTAAATTTATGTAACTTGTGAAAGATCTTCCTTGTGCTCCTTGTTATGAGTGATATTCATATCCAGAAATATGTAATGAATGGTCATGTCAATAAAACAGTATGATCATTGCCAATGAGGCATCTTGTAACCATTGAGATTTTGTAGCCAGTAAAGCTCTGCCAGTGAGGCATTTCATTAAGCCAATGAGGCACTTTTGCGAGTGGTTTTTGATCCCTATGAGGGTTTTCCACTCATGAAATTCTTTGTGTTATGGTTCTTTTGTGGATGCATTTATCATCTTGCTATTTCCTTAATTTACATTACAGTATTTGAATTTACATGTATTGCTGAGATGATAATTCTTGTGTAAGCCTACATGGCTAAATCTAGTGAAGGCGCGACCTTGTTTTGATATACCTTGATTCATTGATGCATGTTATTCCATTTGAATATAGTGATGAAAGTAATTTAATCATTCCTCTTCTTCCGCACCTTTTTATAATTATTTTATTCTATTAAATTATTTTGGAAACTAAAGGATATAATTAGTAAATGTGTTTTTCCGTTCCTTGCAAAATTGGATAAGGCTAGTTGCGACCACAGAATCAGTTCTAGACCATTTCAATGCTGCACTCAAATGACTGATATATATACACTTACTGCATGAGGTATTGCTAGTCCTAAAAGACCTATCACACATCTTTACTCATAACAGCACTTCCTAATTTTTGTTCGGCATAATTAAATACAATGAAGTCTAGCATATCCAAAAGCCTTTGCTTCAACTTTGACTTGCTACTACAAAAATGGCAGTCAAAATGTTGAGGCATCATGTTTCAGTGTGTTGAAAGTTATTCTAGAGCTTTTTCCCAATGAAATTTCAAAAACTCTATTCATTTTCAGAAATGAGAAATCAATGTACAAAGATAGTCGGATCCAATCATGAAGCGATGAGTCTCCTTTAAATTTGTTGGCCTTAGCCATTAGCATGTTACTCATCGCATTTTATAATTGATCTTGAATTCACCACCTTCCTCAATTAATCTTAGATATAGCAATGATTTCCTAGCAATTTCATAATTCTTCATGTTCAATTGCAGAGTATGACTACACAAAGTCTACAATGCTCAAAATTTCAAATGATTCAAATCTTCTCACATGATTTACTGAAAATAAGAATTATTAAATTAACTGCCAAAAGATCAAGATATGGCATAAAAATATTGTTCATCAACCTCATGAAAATAGTAGGTACCACAAGCCAAATTCCATCATAATACTGATAAACCTATGTAGAAGAAAAAATAGCACTCATAACATAACAAAAGAATCCACCCTAGGAAACCCTTCATGAAAAAAGTCCAACAAAAACAGCATTCACTTACTATATCGGCTCAACCATTCATAATACAATAAGATATTTCGCACTTGTGTTTAATCCTAATCAATATTTAAGTATTTATATACACATCAGTATAGAAAACTGTTAAGCTGTATTACAATACAATGGGTATAAAATCATGAGCCAAAAAAGAGAACCCATACGGCCCAAAAAAATTTAAGGGGTATCAACATGTTAAGTATACAACACATTCAATGTAATGTCCACTTTTTAGCTTGATCTTGTTTTTGGATGGTTTGGCCTATTCCTAACCCTCGTAGGCAAACACAGATGGTTAGAGGGTCCTTCTTGGCAGTAATCAGTGGTTTTCGCCTTTAGAGCTCCGTGTAGGTTCAGATGTGGCCTTCGTTAGACTCGGTTCTTCATACTTACTATTTATAGTAAGTCACCATTTCAGAGGAGTCAGGGTTACTAAATTTAGCAGGGCACCTGGACAAGTCTCAGATGCAATGTTGACCTCTTAATCAATTGGATGGGCGAAATATTAAATGTTTAATGAGTAATTATCATTAAAGGTACTTTAATGATAATTAAATAATATAAAGTTAAGTTATAAAGTCAAAAAGTGTACTTTATTTCCGATGAGGCCATGACCCTCAATTAAAATCACTTAAAGTGCATTTATTTTTATATAATTATTTTGGGCACCCAAGTTTGGAAAGATATTATAAAGTTTTTATTAAAAACCTAAGAATGGATTTCAAAGGCAAATTAAATAAAGCTAAGAGGTCGAGCTTCTTGAGAAATTATAAAAGGGCATCAAAGGCATTCAATTTCATTATGTTTTGAGATTATAAACTTGTCTTTCTTTGGAGTTCGAGCTGGGAGAAGAAGCTAGCTAGGGTTTCTGCCATTTTCAGCATTGAAGAACGAAAACTCTTCAGTGTTTGTGTAATTTTGAGGCTGTGAGAGACCAGTTGAATTATTGCCTAGGGTTTGGCTTCATCCAAAAGTCAAAATAGAGCTTATTTGAGATAAAATAATAAGGGTTTGGAGCATATTTCTATACGAGGGCAGCATTCTTCATAGGCTGCAATTATATTAATGGTTGGGCACTTTCCCTAAGGCCGTACAGCTTCTTACTGCCAACCGTACCATCTCCAGCCTAGGCAAGTTAACTTCCAGCCCAAGCGCTTGGATTCTTGTGCCAATTTCATCATCTTTGAGGGCATTCTTATCAATGGAAGCATTCAGCATCATTTTCAAGGTGGAGAATTTATTCTAGGAGGTAGATCGATTGTTACTTCAGTCATCAATATTGCTGCCAATAAATCAGATCTCATGAAAATGATTCTCTACTCTCTTATGGAGTACCATTGAACATTAAGCCTTGTAATAAATCTTTTGATATTATAAATAATAATTGCAGCAGCTGAATGTTCATAATATTGTTTATATTCTCCTTCTATTATTTTCTTGCCTAGCAATATTTTATAAAAAATACCAAAAATCCTATTAGAGTTTGGTTTTACACTAGTTGGCAGGAACATGCTCTAATACCACTTATGATTTCTTTACTGGGAACTATAGTAATTTTACCCTAACTTAATAATTCACAAGTAATAAAGAGTTTAGAGAGTACCTTGGCTTGATTTAGTCCCTGCAAACAAGTTAGAGGTCAGTTACAATAACTTAACAAGTAGAGTATCCTGACTGAGCATTAGTAATTCCATAGTAAATTTGTTATCTAATTACTACCTTACCTTGGGGATGCTCAACCATGGGGGAGAGTGATTTGATGGTATGTCTTAGCCTCTCTAGGTCCAAGGGTGGATATACCATCCTCATGTGGCGCATGCCATTCATATGAGGTGGCCTCCTTGGTCTCATGGCGCATGCCATTCATATGAGGTGGCCTCTTTAGCCTCATGTGGCGCATGCCATTCATATGAGGTGGCCTACCTAGTGAGGGTCCCTCATCCTTCCGTCCTGTTCCAATCCCTCGTGATTGATCTCCATCTCCTTATATCGCTATACCATGATAGGGGAAATGAGATTGCAAAATGTGTCCTAGTAGCCAACTCTCCTAGGCCCAACGGCAATACCCTTCAATGTACAAAGGCAGTACCCCCTTGGCCCTTTGTGGGCTCATTTTGTCCCCCCCGCCCAGGTGGCATACCTAGAAGAGGCCCTCTCACTATACTCCCTTGATAATTCTCCCTTCTCCCATCGTGGTGAAGGTATGTGCATATTAGATTAATTAAATTCATGTTTACAAATAAATACATCAGCAATACATAATGAATATACTATCATAAGATATTAGTGAAAATGTGCATGAACCATTGATCATACTTGACAAACACATTATATTCCCATATCCTATCCCAAATATGTGAATTCACAATTTCTGCAACCACGAGTTAATTTATGCAGAACTGAGTGTTTGCTGGTTGGTCTGCTCCCCTTCTCTTTTGTTATGTCCTTGATCGATCTGCCCTTAATGCTCAAAGGGCATTGTTAGTATAAATCAACATATAGGAATCTATTATCCATTATTGTATTCAAAGAAATATATCAACTCACAAGACTTAGTAATTGCTGCAAGTATCATTATGGCATAATCGTATGTAACCTATGTATTCATATTTTATATGAATATATATATACATAGTTGTAACCATGTGTGAACTTACTGCCTGCATATGTTCTACAGTACTATACTTACCTGATGGTGTCCGCTGCTATGTTCAGATAATGTCCTTATCAGGCCTTCTTATTTCCTCTTCCAAATCTGAGAATATGATATTAATTCTATCTCTTCCCGTATCAGACTTATTTATTTTATTTTTGATTGCAAACATACCTCTCCTTATTCCCCCTTTGATTCCCTATATTTGCCATTTTATTCCCAATCTGCTGCTCATGCAGACTTCTGATTGATTATCTCTTTTATATCACATTCATGTCTCTACTGTTCTCATTTTTATTTATTTCTCCATGATCTGATGTTCCATTCCCTTATTCGAATATCCTCCATGCCCTTATCGATTCCTCCTTATGTGCATTTAATACCTAGTAAAATCTCCCAAGAGGAGTGACCATATGGAGAGAGTCAGTTTTCATGAAAGGACGTGTCTATGAGTGAAGAGTTGGCTATATTAGAGAAGCTTTAATTCTATTTTATCTTAACCTTTCCAAAATGAAGCGATTCCTTTTAAGGGTCGGCTATAACCTTATGCTTTATCACTGTCTTTGTATTAGTTTGATCGCTGCCTTATAACCTTGTATTTATATCAACCACAATGAAATATCGATTATCTTTAAATTAATCGTTGCCTTCTCATAATTGTTGTTGTTTGTATTAATATATTTTATATGTTTGTTATTTTATATTTATATGTAATATAATGTAAACCATCCCCAAGATGGGGGAACTGCACTGACCCAAAGGGGGACAGCTGATTGTCCCAGGAACAGCCAGGGGATAGCTGAGCCGTCCCGAGTACGGTCGGCCATCCCCCACGTCTTGCATTCATTTAAATTAAAGAAAACACACAATTTTTAAAAAAGAACGCCCTTGCCTACGTGGCATCTGTGGAACCCATTGCTCGACTCTCTTATGTGGAAAAAAAGGCCTCTTTTAATTCATTTTATGCATTTGTTTGTTGTGAGCAGCCAAGGGTTTGAGAGCAAAAGAAGTTGCAGCCATTGAAGGAGAAAGAACAGCAGTTTGAAGGAGGAGAGGAGGTTGAAATTAGTGTTGTTGGGAGTGCAAATCCACCAAAGAGGTATGCATTTCCTTTCCCTCTTTTTTTTTAATTTTTTTTGCAAAATCTCAAGCATACATTGTTTGATTTTTTATTTTATTTTTGCATTTTTCAGTTGAAACTTGCATTCTAAATATAAAAAACATGAGCAGCAATAGGGGTGGGAGTGATAGTGAAGATGAAGTGCAAAATAGAAGGGAAAGTGGTGAGGTTGTTAGTGGAGAGCAAACAAACCCATACTGATGCCCTTCAACAATCATGGAACGCTATGCAAAACACACTTTAAACAAAAAAAAACATTCCTTCAATATGTTACACAGTGGGCCAAAGACAAAAATTCAAGCGGGAGTAGGGTGTGGTTTTGCCATGTTTGCAAAAAAGAATTTAGGGGCTGCTACACAAGAGTAAGGTCTCATTTTTTGGGTGAGGTGTGCCATGGAGTTAGAATGTGTCCTGCATTAAAAGATGATCAAGCATTAGAGTGCCAAAGAATTCAAATGGAGTTGGATGGGGTTCAAGGTGGGTCACCTTCTTTCCCAAGTGCACAATCATCTATGCCTAATCCTATGCCTTCCACGATTGGTAGTAGTGTAGTTGCCTCAAGAGGAAAGAGGAAGGTGAGTGATACTGAGAAGGCATCTTCAATTGAGTTTATGTTTAATAACCAAGCACGAGAAGCCACCAAATCTTCCATTGCCAAATTCTTTTTTGCCCATGCCATCCCATTTCATGTGGCCTGTTCATCTTACTTCAAACAAATGATTAAAGATATAGCCACTATTGGTCCTTCATTCATACCCCCTAGAGATCATAAGCTACGCACCACCCTCCTAGACAAAGAATACTCCAAAGTGAATGTGTTAATGGAGGAGATGAGGCAAATGTGGATGAGGACAGGGTGCTCTATAGTGATGGATGGGTGGACTGATGTTAGACATCAGCCACTCATCAATGTCATAGTCGCATGCCCTGTTGGTTCTTATTTTCTTAGAGCTACAGATTGTTCGGGGAAATGTAAGGATGCAGACTTCTAGTTTTCCATTTGGAGAGATGCCATAGAGGAGTTTGGGACTGCTAATGTAGTGCAGGTGATCACCAATTCAACACGTGTGTGCAAATCGGTTGGGTTGATGGCGGAGGGTACTTATAGGCACATATTTGGATCCCATGTGTTCATGCATTGAAAGACATAGGGAAGTTGGATTGGGTGAAGCAAATGGTGGCAGAAGCTAGAGATATCCAGATGTTCATTTGCAATCACCACACCTCACTTGCTCTCTTCAAATCATTTTCAAAGGAGATTCTCAAACCTGTTGAGACGAGGTATGCCACTTCATTTTGTTTCACTTTCAATTTTTCAATTTTTGAAACTTCAAAGTTCAAAGTTCAAACATTTCAATTTGTATTCATAATCAGATTTTGTTTTTATTTTTTATTTTTTAATGAATCATTGAATCAATGAATGTAGATATGCCACATACTTCATCTTGTTGGAGAGGATGCTTGAGGTGCATGAGCCTCTACAATTGATGATGGTCAATGCAGAGTGGACTAGATGGCCTAATGCAAGTTTTTCTCAAGGAAAGACCATCAAACAAAAGATCCTCGATGACAATTAGTGGTCCAATGTGAGGTAAGTCATATTAGATGGCTAATTTTCATATTAAATTTTTATTTTAATATTTTAATTTTATTGTCCAATGTTCAAACTTTTGAAGTTTCTAGCATGTCAATTAACTTGTCAACTAATTATTTTCAACTTTTTGTTTGCATTTTGTAGATATATTTGCTCCTTCATCTCACCTATTGTAGATGTCATCTGATATGCTGATACAGACTCTCCTAGTCTTAGAGAGATATATGAGACATTTGACAGTATGCTTGGAAAGATCAAACAAACTATTTTGGCAAAGGATCCCATTTCGGATTTATATAAGCAACACATTAGGCCCATTGTGACGCAGAGGTGGAATACAATGAACACCCCGCTTCATATGGTTGCCTTTTCTCTAAATCCCAAATGGTATGCACCAAGGGATGGTAGGGTGCCTCCATGCGATGACCCTGAGGTTTTAGATGGGTTCACACAGGCCATTGATAAGATGTATTCAGCAAAGCAAGCTTCACTACTTCGGACACAATTCCTAGACTTTGCAAATCTTCGTGGCCCAAACTTGAGTAAACCATAGGCGAGGTTGGATAGAGCTATATTAGCTCAAACAAACCCTATTGGATGGTGGACCTATCATGGGAGGGATACACCGCAGTTGAAGATACTTGCTTATCTCTGTCTTGCACAAGTTGTCAGTTCCTCTGTTGCAGAGAGGAATTGGTCCACATATAGCTTTATCCACTTCCTCAAGAGGAATAGACTTACCTCTAAATGAGCAGAGAAGCTAGTGGTCGTTCATAGTGTTCTTTCGCTTCAAGATCAACAGACTCCAAAGTATCAACAAGCTCCAGCTCTACGATGGGATATTGATCTCGAGGACGTGGCCTAGATAGATGACGAGGAGACAGCTAAGGGTTTGGTTGGGGTTTCGTTGGTTGAGGCTGAGGTGGACCGTCGTAGTGGCAGTGACTCGGAGGATGACTTTGATTTTGATGCGGTTATGGGAGATGATTAGGGGCAGCAGTGCTCTTTGTTTATTCATTATTGACATACGATATTGTATTTTGATTTTCATAGCAAACTTTAAAACTATATGGCAGCAATGTAGCCTTTGGGCATTTTGATATAAGTTTATAAATTATAACTCGGAGGTTGTTTCATGATTCATGTATGTTAATTTTGAATTTTAAATGCGTATTGAGTATTGACATAATGTTGAACACAAATGTTATATGTTAGGTTCTATAATGTATATTATGCATGCCTTATCCATGTTATCATATGAATATTTAAAATTTCCCTATATTTTTAAATTTTCCCTATATTTTATATAGTTGTCCCCCCACCGTCCCCAAATTTGGCTTCAAAATCCAGAAACTTGGGGACTCATCCTGCCGTCCCCTATCGTCCCCGTCCCGAAAACTTGGGGTAACACTAGTTTATATATATATGTATGTATGTCTTTTATTATATCATAATAATTATAATATATCAAACTGTTTTGATAATTATAATTATAATTATAATAATATTAAATGGCTAATATTTTTAATATGTATTTTATTTATTCATTCGTATTTCAATGTTAGAGTTTTAAGTGTTGTAATTTCAGGGACATGACAACCTACTTCTCCATCTCACACTCAGTGTTATCTTTGATGTTGTAGTAGAAATCCATCCATTTTTGGGTAGGAACGAAGACAAGCCCAATAATGTGAAAAGAGCAAAGGGACCATTGGAGAGGGCATTTAGTAATGATGCTAAAGAGATTACTTACCAAACCGTTCTTGCAAATGGTTTGTCCTTCAATGTTGTTCAATAACCATATTGGCAAGACATGATTTGAAAGGTAAATGAAGCTCCAAAAGGGTACATGGGCCCAAGTTAGCAGAAGGTGCATAACACCTTATTGTAAAGGAGCTCAAACATATAGAAACTTCATTAGCTCCCATTAGGGCCTTATAGAAAGAAACAGGTGTGTATATCATTTCCAATGGATGGAAGGATGCAAAAAATAGGTCATTAATCAATGTGATTGTAGTGTGCCCTAAAGGGGCAATATTTTTGAAAGCCATGGATTGTGAAGGGTAGGTGAAGGATGCACAATTTATTGCTAACATCCTTATACAATGCATTCAAGAAGTGGGTTCTCAAAATATTGTTCAAGTCATAACAAACAATGCAAGGAATTGCAAAGTAGCTGATATGTTGGTTGAGACACAATTATCACATATATTTTGGACACCTTGTGTTGTGCACTCACTCAACGTCATGCTATAGAAGTTGGGTATGAAAATAGATTGGATCAAACAAGTCTATGCTAAGGCTAAAAAGATCCAAATGTTCATCACAAACCACCACATGTCGCAAGCTATTTTTAGATCATTCTTGCGACTAGAGCTCCTAAAATTAATTCAAACAATGCATTTTTTTAATTTTATGTTTTACTTTAGTAAATTGTAATGTCCCTATTTTCAAGTTCTCTTGCTTTGTAGTTGGAGCTAACTTTATGGGTTTGTGTCAGCATGATCAGAGGGGTAATCTAATGATTCCAATGAGCTTAGGTGATTAGACGGACTCATATACCACATTTCGGGGTGATTTTTGGCTTCTAGTGTGCTCTCCAAGAATCTTGGAGAGGGTGTCTATTTAAAGAAAGTCGCCCTATCAGCTCCATTTATCATTATTCTTCATCAGGATCACTCAAGTGCAGTCAATTTCCGATTTTGATGCATTCCAACAATTTCCACAAAATGAGTATATTAATGGTTTTATTTTAATAATTTTACTAAGGTAGCCAAATATTATTTAAAATATTTAAAGGGCGCCTTAGTGTTATAGCTTGTCGAAACCAAGATGAAATGTTTTAAATCATGGATGCATTAAACAGGGACCTTGTGTATCAAATTATCATTATTTTAATAAAAGGGTCATTTTCAAAGCTAAAGGGGAGTTTAAATTAAAAGTGAATTTTAAATAGAAGCTTCTGGAGAGTTTTGCGGGAAAAGTATAAAAGGAGGTTATGAGAGCTCATTTGGATATGTTCAGTTTATTCTATTTCTCTTATTGAAACCCTTGTGGTTCTGGAGATTGAACCTAGTTCATCTCAGTCTATGGAGGATGAAAACCCTCTGGGGAAAATCAATTTCGGTGGTGAAACAATTCCGCCCTAGCTAGTTTGAGAGAAAGATCATTTCAGGTATTTCATTGTGTGCGATAATTGCTCAAGTTTGTGGGTCTCCTTCGGAGTCAAACTTGGAGATAACGAAATATCCTTTGCATTTCTAGAGAGTAAGGATTTGCCAAGTTGGTTGATATGTTTTGAATAGATCATACTATTATTGTTGGCATCTCCTGGGCATTGTTGATAGTCGATTCACAATGGAGTTTTATATAGCTGAGTGAATATTGTGAACTCTACATTCCTGGTTGGGTGTCTACAAGGGTTTATACTTCAATGAGGCGTGGGATTGAATAGTATTTTGCTACTTATATTCTTGGGTCGATTGGTGTTAACTTCTGCAGTGAAATGTCAGCCTTTGAGACCATAAATAACCTGCTCGTGAGTAATGCTAGAGGGCGTAGATATTGTGAATGAAGTGCATATGCTATTGGCTGTACTGGCGCTGCTTCCTTGCTTATTCGAGAGGCTATAGGAAGGTGTCATGTGGGTTTGGAGAGGTGTGAACTCCTTCAGACCTGCAATAACTATTGTTTGCCTATCGTGGGTTTAAGGAATGGTGTTGTTGTGTTGCTGGGCGTGTATTCCTGCCAAGAAGATCCTCAAATACTAAGTGATAATCTTGTCATTATACTACCTGTAGCTGCAAGTCATGGGAACACAACCAATCACCATTTCCAAACAAGGAGTTGAGCTAACTGGTATTTATATCATAGGCTGTCCTTGTCTTCCTGAAAAGCATTTGTTGTTATCATTAATCAGCCCAGAAAAGCATTGTAAAGAAGTTCAAACTTGTGTACATCCATTTCAGTCCTCTAGCATTTCCCTTGGACTGAACTGTGCATGAAGTAGTTTGTAATCTGTATTGCTAGGCACATATTGTTGACATTTCATATTTAGAATGTTAATGTTGAAGCTTTACTATCGTAATAGATTATTTTCTATATTGCCATGAATGAGATTATCTATTTGGTGCTATTATTTGTCATTGAAAATCTGAAACTCTCTGAACATATAGCCCTTTTGAGATGCAATACGTTTGACAAAATGGCATATGTGCCAAACTGAAACAATCGAAAAATATCGTTCAAATTTGATGGGTGTGCTTACATAAATTATTTTTTTTAAATTGAAGTATGCATTCTTCTTTGTTTTTAATTTTTGAATTTTTCATTTTCAAATAGGTTGTTGACAGTAGATTTGCATCCAACACAATTGTCTTGAGATGAATTGTGAAGGTGCAAGAGGTGCTTTCTGGTATGGTTGTCAACCAATCATGGTCCATATGGAGACAATCCAACACTACGAAGGCAGCAAATGTATATCAAATAATTCTAGATGACACTTGGTGGAATCATGTGGAATATCTTAGTTTCACTAAGCCTATCATGAGTATGATCTGCTTTACTAACAAAGATAAGCAATGCTTGGGAGAGGTTTGAGATGGCATTGACTCAATGATTGAGAAGATTAAATCCATCATAAATGCAAAAGAGAAAGATCCTAAAGAACTTTCTTCAAAGAGGTGCAATCAATTTGTGTTGAGTAGTGGAACAAAATTACCACCCCACTTCATCTTCTTGCCTTTGCATTGACTCCCAAATATTACAACGAAGAGATCCTTGCTATGCCAACAATGGTGCCACCATACCATGATGTACAAGTCAGCAAAGGGTTTGGGAAAGAACTTACTAAACTCTTCCCTAATCTTGATATGGAAAATGCAATTACAAGTGAGTTTGCTAATTTTGCAACCTCCATTGGTCAAATTGTTTTCGCTCTCCGTGACAAGTATAGGGAGGATTGTCACTCTTGGTGTACCTCAATGGCCATAAATTGCCACATCTCCAAGTTCTTGCAATAAAAAATTTATTGCAAGTAAGTTTATGAATTTGTACCCACTCTCTAAATTTGATTTTTTCATTTAAAATTGCTATTTTCAAATTTGAAGTTTTCTTTACAATTTAATTACTTAACAACTCTAACAAGAGCTCCCTTTGCTTCAATAGGTTGCTAGTTCTTCTTCAATTGAACAAAATTGGAGTACATACTCTTTCATCCAGTCAATGAAGTGCAACCAATTGGCATCAAGTAAACCAAAGGAGCTAGTTTACATGCATTCCAACTTGCACCTTCTTACCCAAAAAGATGATGAATTCATGGAAGGGGAAACAAAGTTGTGGGATGGAGAACCAGAGCAAACTGACTTGGATTTTTTTCTGTTGCAAAAAATTCAATTTTCTAGGAGTCAAGTAGCCAACATATCTTTAGTCCAAGTGGTAGTGGGGTTCCATGTGGTTCTCCTAATCTACTTGCATCATCTAATGTTAATGTTGATGATGATTTTGGTCTTGATGATGACCCATATGATGCTAATTAGTGATTACATATTGTATTATTTTACTATTATCATGACATTCAAGTTTGAACCTCTTTTGATATTGAATTACTAAATTTAAATTAGTATATTATATTTCAAAATTTGAATTTTGTAATGGTTTTGTTTAGCATATGCACGTATATGGCATTCTAAACTTAATTGTGTATTTAGGTTGCAAATAAATATATTGGCATTCTAAACTTAATTTTGTTTGTAGGAAATCATCAATATTTTCTCTTCTAGGATCGCCCATTTCTGAAGATGAACTTGAAGATTGATTACCTTCTTCTTGTTGTGCACTGCTTCTAGTGCAATACCTGTGTGGCCCAACTTCGAAAGGTTGCATAACCCCAAGGCTGGCAGGATCTGAGCTTTGATACCACTATAAGAATCCTTACAGGTTCAAACTGAATTTTTGCTCTTTTGTTGGTCCGAAAATTTTGATTTGCTTTTAACTTTGATTTCAACAGGGTTTACTATATCATGAAGATTGAAAGGTTCCAAGCACAAATAACAAGAAATGAACTTGAACATAGATATTAGGCAATCAAATAAGTCACATAAACATAGATGGACATACCCAGCAAAGATAGCTTAACTTCTTATTTGATTTGAAAGCTGATTACAAATAGAGAGGGCTGGAAAGTACAATCAGTTAAGTCTGATTAGAATTTCAGACCTTCAGTTACATCTACTTGTGCCAAAACACAAGTCCAAACCCTAGCCATATAAAGGGAAGTTGAAGCTAGATGAAGTAGGATGATATGCCCAGCTGGAGATGACTAAAATGCAACTGCAGCAGCCCACTGGAGGTTGTAGATGCCAAATACTCCTCAGATATGATAATGAAATCAATTTGATGACTGCTGTTACAAAAGTATGATTATGCCTAAAGCTGGAAATTACCAAAAATGCCCTCCTTTGCCAAGCGAACCACTTGAAAACCCTCTTCTAGCAAAAATTGATGAAAGTGTCACAAACAAAATCCAAATCTGCAAATGAAACTTCATTAAAGCACTCTGGTTAAGCTCTATGATGAACTCTACCTACATTCATCTCACATGGTGGAATGGGGTCATCACCATACCACTATATTCAAGGGAGCACCACCTTAAATCGACTGAAAATTACTTTCAGTCAAGAGACAACTCTCTTTAGAATGTCTTAACAGAAAAGCAACACCATAAACATGATATCCCTCAGCCTTCCAAGCCTTCTTAAATAAGGTTCCAAGCCAAAACCACCCCTAGAAGAGAATCAGATTTGTTTTATTAAATAATTCAGTAACTTCAAGACTAAGACACCTTAAACCACCCTAGCCCAAGTCGCCTCAATGAGGATCTGATTTGGTCTTCACATATATTAAAATATCCACTACCTTCTCTCCTAAGGAACTAGACCACCCTAGAGAAGATCTGATTGACTTTTGAATATAATAATATTTTAGTTTGGAAGCTTCCTTGAGCCGCCCTAGGAGGAGATGAGGTTTGAACTTTAAATATTAAATATTTGTTGCTTCTCCCTTAAGTCTTCAAAACCGCCATAGGAGGGAGAATCTTCTAGAACAAAGATCAGATCTGATTCTGAGTGGGTCAACCAACCAAGGGAAATAATATTATTTTATCTATTTTAAAACTCACCTCCTTGTTTGCTTTGACTTGCAAGTAGACCTCCTTGTTTACTTTGACTTGTAAGTGGACCATGAGATATTAATAAAATATGATCAACATAATGCTTTATATTTTTGTTAAGGATAATTCTTCTCCAAAATTTATGATTCTCATGGCCAATATCATTCCCTTATCTCACCATCTAACCCACGGGAATGTTGGATGGGCTAGAATCAAGTCATCAAAATGTCATTCTAAGAATGGGGACATTACAGATGGTGATGATGATATTTGTAATGTCCCCATTTTCGATGTCCTCTTTTGGATTAGTCTGGTTCTGACACACTATTTTTAGTAAGTGCTATATTTAGTAACTGGTCCAACAGGCAGAGCAGTGTAGGGTTTCCTGTTTGGGCAATGTGTGGGAGTTGTCCGATGAGCTTTAATGCTTTGTACCAATCCTTTCTGTGGGGTTTTTCGGTGTTTCAAGCACGACTTACTATTTTTAGCAAGGGTCAATTCCAACACTTACTATTTATAGTAAGTCGCTTTGCATATCCATATACCAGTTTGAGTTTTCAGTGTTTTTACTATTTATAGTAGTAAGTCTATTATTGGAAACTGGTCCTGGCCAAGCTACTTTCAGCAGTGTCATTTCAGTTGGGGTGTTGGTTTGCTGAGGTCTGATTATTTTAATATGTGTTTTTCCTCTCTTGAAATATTTTAAATAAAGTTATTTTATAACTTTACGTTGAGGGTCCGAGGGGACATCAACTTGTACCTTGGCGCCTAATTGATGAACTTAAGTGTTTTTAAAGCATCAAAAGTAAAATAGAATGCTGGATAAGGGGGATGCCCAAGGAGGCTAAAAGCAAAGTTTAAAATGAAATTTTAATTAAAATCAAAAGTAAAAGGGTGCGAGCTTTTTGGAGGGAAGCTAAGTTTCAAATCTTGTTGCCCTAATTTCTCATTGAGGGAATATAACTTCATTTTATAGCCTCATTTTGAGTATGTTGAAAATGGTTGCATAAGGAGATGCTGCTAGAATCATTCTAGGAGTCTGTAAACAAGTGTTGAGGACGAAAACCCTTGGCATTTAAAGGTTGGTTTCGGTAGTGAAAGACCTATCCTAGCTGGTTGGGTGTGTTTCCATCCAGGGATCACATCTGAGCTTCAATATTCTCAGTTTTCAATCAAGAAACATGAAGATTTAAAGTACTTTTGAGGTTTGATGTTTGGGTTTTGGCTTGTGGTAGCATAGCTTCATTTTGGTGTGATTTTCAGAGATTTTTGAGGTGGTTTCAGTGTTTTTTGGGCATTTTGGATTTTGGGTCTGAACCTAGTTATCTATTCATAACTTCCAAATGGCTTGAGTTCTCCTCGCGGGTATTGATTCTAATGGTGCTCCTCACCAAGGCAACTCCAAGCATGTTCTTACATGAATTTTCTGAGCATTCATTAAATTTATAGGTCAAATAGCCCTTGACAGCTAGAGCCCAGTTTGAGGGATAATTTCCAGTTTTCAAAACAACTCAATCAAGTTCAGATTTCTGCTAATACCTGGACTGTTTTAAGGAAGTTTGGCATTGGGAATGTTTAGAGTTTGAAGATACTTACATTGGAGAAGGTCGTGGCAAGTTGGAGTCCCTTAATCTGCTGTTTGGAGCTTCAGAACATGTCTGATTGCATTTTCTGAGTTTGAAAATGTATTTGAAATATGACTGTAATTTTCTGTTATAATTTATGAGCTTGTTAAATCTGAAAGTGCCATTTTCAAGCAAGTTTTTAGTGTTATTTTTTGCATATATGTTATCATTCATTTGGCATGTTAAAATCATGAATGGCTAATGAAAACATCAAGTAAACATACTCAAAACAAACACAACAGCAATCAGAAAACTCAGAAAAAAAATCAGGGATCTTATATTACAATATTTTTGAAGACACATATGACACTAATGCTTAACCAATGATGCTTTATTGTTGACACTTGACATTATTATTTTTAATTGTAATATATATCATGACATTCAAGTTTGACTAAATGACATTGTAATATTTTTTATTTTTTAAATTTTATGGAGGTTTGTTTATTATTGTTATGTGATATTCTAAATTTAATTACTACTGCAAATATACATACATACATACATATATTTATATTTTTTATATGTTTTTGTATAGATGAACCCAAAACAATCTCAAACACAAAAACAAATTGGACTAAACCCATGAACCGAAC
This sequence comes from Sequoia sempervirens, assembly GCA_007258455.2. Lineage (NCBI taxonomy): Eukaryota > Viridiplantae > Streptophyta > Pinopsida > Cupressales > Cupressaceae > Sequoia > Sequoia sempervirens. The sequence continues at coordinate 146,805 of VDFB02234026.1, forward strand.
CTCCGAACCCAAACCCGAACCAGTACCAAGATCAGTAACTTAGAAAAATAAATGTCTTTTCTTTCAGTCATGACATCAGAAGCTTCTCCTCCCTGCTGCCATTGCAGGTTCGCCTCTTGACATAATTTATTAAGCTGGAAAAAAATTTCCATCCCCAAAATCAAGTCCCCTTGTCCCCAAAACTAAAACACCATTAAATTTCTCCTCCCTGCTGCCACTGCAGGCTCACCTCTTGACGTAATTTATTAATCTGGAAAAAAATTTCCATCCCAAAACCAAGTCCCCCTATCCCTGAAACTTAGAAAAACACCATTAAATTATTTAATTAATGTTGATGTATTATTGATGTCCTCAGATTCAATTGTATGGGGAAATTTATCCACTAATGTTCACTTTATCTTGAGTTGGCCATAGTAATAGCAGACCATTATATATATCATAAAAGATGTCACTGTGTAGAAAACACCCATAGAGAAAGACAACATATGCAAAATAAGGAACCAAATCAATAGTAACCTTTGATACTGTAAATTAGCTGGTACTTCTAGTCCTAGATGTTTCTCATAATAGCCCTAGGCAAATAGTTCATGTAATGAACCTTGCTCAAACTGACCTCAAAATGCTGATAAAGCACTCAAGGAATATTGTCAAACAATTCAAATGCAAAGTCTGATCTTGCTGGTACAGAATTTCAGTCTGATGTATTTGCTTGAAGAAGATATCAAAGCATTCTAAATGCTTGAAAAAATGATTCTATAATGACTATACTCAAATGAAGATGCAATATGAACTTCTTTTGCTTTTCAAATGCAATAACATGAGAAACTAGGAATGCAATGTGCAAGTACAGCAAGTAGACATTATGTCAAACACTTGCCATGCATACTATAAATGTTAACTTCAAATGCACATAACTAAATCTCAGACCAGCAACTATTCTCCCTTTTATTGCTATCAAATGGAGCCTTACATTATTCTTCACAAATTGCCAAGACTCTTGGCATATACAAGAATTACAAATGTATGATATGCTGAAAAATGCACCCCTACAGCTGTAACTAAAAGCTATGCTTATACAATGAAATGATGGACAATATGCAAATGGAACCTAGTTGGAAAGAAGCACCCTTGAGGAGAGATGAAGAAACAAGCAATAGCCAAGTGAAATGTTGACCTTCCAAGCCAAATCGAGCTCCCTAAGCCAGCCGCCCCTGTTCTGGTCTGATGGCCAAAATAAAATAATATACAGCATATATTTATTGTCTCAAGCATCAAACATCATCGCCATGCTCCATGGAGGTGGGCGCATCAAGCCTTGAGTGAAATCACTGCAACATGAGGACTCCACAATCAAAATTGTACCTTCCATAGGCGTCCCTATCACTGTGATCTCAGCCTTGTTAAATATTTGGTGGAGACACAAAATCGTGCCAATAACTTCAGAAAATAATGTCCACCCTCCTTAAGTTCAAGCGCTGCCTCTTCATGGAGAAATCGTTGCCAAAGGAGGCAACTATGAGCCAAGCCGTGGCCTATACAAGCTGGTCTTTTATGACTGGAAAATAAACCAGAATATACCTATGAGCTGAAGATGCAAGTCAAACTCTTGTTATCACAAATTGATGAAAGATGCAATGCTCCAATGATGCCTCCAATGTCTCCAATCGAATCTTCCGCAAAATTGGCCAGAGGCCACAAATTTTGCTCAATAAAATAATCAACCCAGCAATACCTCAGCTACTGTGATGACTCCAAACCCTTATTTTAAGAGTACAATAATACATCAGCTATTGTACTCAGATAATTTTCCACAATGAAGCACAAGATTGGACTTCTGAAGTAAAGCCCACAATCAGCAATAATTCAGTTGATACCTCACAGCCTCAAAATTGCATAACCAATGAGGGTTTTCGTCCCCAAAGGTCCTCCAATGGCTGAAACCCTAGCTGGCTTCTCCACGACCAAAAGTCATCAATTCAAACAACAATTCTTGGATGAAGAAACAATGGCTAGCCTCACCTATTTATTCTTTTTCACCAAGAGGTCGGCCCATAATCTAGAAGCTTCCAGAATATTATTTTATTTTTATTAAGTGACTTTATGATATATTATTTTATTTAAGTCACTTTATTAAATTAATTAAATATAAAGTTACCTTTTAATGTTTATTTATTTGATAACTTTATAAATAATTAACCTAAAACCACTTTTTAATTTAATTAAAATAATCAATTAGTCATCCGAATAAAATAATCATTATTTTGGACAACTTAATTAATTAAATTAATTAAATTACACTACCTCCAAATGGGGACATTACAGTTCAGAAGTCTAGAAAGAATAACCAACAGAACTTCTCATCGGGACAAAAATAAAGAAACAACTGTACCCAGATGATCACCCAGAGATAGCAAACCATCCAACAATAGTTCCAAACTAGAACAGTTAGCCATATGGTTTTAAAGACAGCACTGTTGCTTTCCAGACCATGTGTGAGTAGTCATACAAATTAACTGTCCCTTGGATGCTGCACTTGCCCACATGGATGGTGACAGATAGGTGAGGCCGTAAGCTCAACATACACCTATCAGACTTTATCCTCCTTTCCTCATTCCAGGCACGGTATATCTGGTGTTATCTGGTCTAAAGGGCAAGGTATCACCTTTGTCTGTGTTCCAGAAGATCTGGCTAGATTCACATCATGAACTTCCTTGTCACCAATGGAGGATCATCAGCCTTGGATTTTAGTGGAGAATTCGGGAGACGCCCTTTTCTTTATTAGTGGACACAAATATATTTATTTGTCTTTCTATCATTCCTTAGGAAGAGGATTCATTTGAAGCTTGCACACCAAAATATTGTTAACCTCTTGAAGTTGACAATGATCAGATTCTACAAGCAACTTTTCTCATATGATTGGATGCACATAATTGTGACACCTTTAGTTGATCTAACATGATGTTCCTAAAATCTATTACCAAAGAGAAATTTGAGATACTAAGTAAGCTGTCTTTCAATGGGAATAAGAAATTACAAGAAACAGCACAGATACTGCAGTAAAGTAAGAACTTTATACTATTTAATATTTATAAATTAAGAAGCTATTTGCATGTTTTGTTATACCACTGGCTGATAAGAGTGCAAGGTTTGAGCTGCTCAGGCATAACCTTCGAACACTGACGTAAAGCTTTATAAAGGAAGTGGATATGCACTCACTGCAGGAGACAGACGATTCCATGGAGTTGGCCTCATCAAAGGAGGAACCACATCAGCCCTGAGAACGGTAAAATCCTAATAGTTCATTTCTAAGTACATGACAAGAGGGTTTGCAAGGGATGATCTACTGGCACAATATAATTGACACTCCAAGGGATTTTTGAGTAGAGTTGCAATAACTCTTCAAATTTTTTGACCTCCAAATAGTCTGTATTTTCTGTTCATGTAAAAAAACTGAACTGTTCCATGTCTTTTTGAGTTGTATACCCATAGTGCATGAAGATCAGAACCAATTTTCTTTTACCAACAGTACAAAAATTCTCACTAGATGTTAAAGTCAAACATATTAAACAAGAAAGATAGCCAAGAATTTGAATAGAGATCATCTTACCATTCAATCATCTTTTGCAGTGTCAAAGCTCTTCCCAATTGTGTGAAGATCAGACATGGCAGAAATAGGGCGAAAACAAGCTACAAAAGAAACATTGTCAATGAAGTGAAGAACAAAACCAAAACAATGATTATAGCACACACATGCAAGAATGAGCAATAGAAATAATTCAACAGAGCATTTCTCTTGTCAAAGTAAATCCATGCAAAAAGACCAAACTGAGGACTGAGAAGATGAGTACCCCATTAAGAAGCTTCCTGCTCGATGGTGTAAGAATATTGATATACTTGGTAGCCATCACAAACCCAAAGGAACACATCACAAACACCTTTGCAATTGGTAAGACTGCAAATTTTATCATTTTCATGAAGGATTCGCTGTCACCCTCCATTGCTGCCAACATGGCTGAAGTAAACAATACAATTGAATTATGTTGATAAAACCTGTGTTTGGAGGATAAGTTTTAAGCTCAACCAAATCTCCTTCAGTCAAATCTAGGAAACCCTTGGAGCATGCCTCAAGTCTTCAGACAAACTTATAGCTCCCAGCTGCAAATGATATTTAGGTTCCACTAAAAGTTGAAGCAGGGTACAGCCTCAACTTCATTTCTTATAATCTAGCCAGTTCAGGTTCAACCTGAAAACAACTGACCAGAGCATGGGCAAAAGTAGGCAGATTTGCATGCAAATATAAGACGATTGCACAGATAATTTTTTCTCGCTGCACAAAAGGTTTGAAACAGAGCATAAGCCACAGTAAGCAAGCTCATAGCAGTGTCTGAATTAAAAAAACCCAATAGTAATAAAAGCGTTATCTTTAATTACCCATACTTTAGGCACAATCATCCAAGCATTTACTGTTAAAAATCGATAAATAAAATCTAACAATACAACAACCACGTTCTTACATGAATTGACATAAAATCTTATTGCGAGACACTTGAATAAAGCTTGAAGAACTTATTCTAAGGAATTGACATCCAAAAAAACAATATTACACATTGATCCATCCTACCTACAATCAATCAATTCGATTGTGAATGTACTAAAAAAATTGCATGCATACAAATGCAGTGGATCTGCTAACGAGGTTTAGACATTAAAAGGCCACAAGTTAGTCTAATCTAGTTCTGACTTCGCAAAGAAGTGATCAAATTCATACAAATAGAGATCTGCCCCAAACAACCTTAAACATTTGAAATACCTATTTGCTCTTCTTCAAATGAATGCTGCAAAAATTAGCGCCCTCGGCCTCGCAAATGTGAAGAATAACTTAATCCAAATCCAAATTCATGTATTACTGTTCAAAACAGTTGAAAATAGTTGATTAAATAGTCACAATTTGACCTAACTTTAAAAGAAAAATACACAAATCGATACAGATCGCCTGCTGAAAAGAATCTACCCTACACAAACATTGGACTTTTAAAATATTTGATTTCTCCGAGTTTCCACGAGACGAATTTACCTCGCTGGTCCAAATTCCTGCGTTAATGTTCGAAACAGTTAAATATTATTATTTGGAGATTAAATAGTCACAATCTGCTCCTAAATTTGCATTACAAAAGAGCCAATATTGACGCAAATAAACTTCGCATGCAAATCCAACCTGAACAGGCCTATTTTTTAAGAATATTTGCAGTGTTCAAATTTCTGCGGCAAACTTTCATGCAGTGCAAATAAGCTTCACAATCATAAAGAATAGATTACTCTTCTGGTACAAATCCCTGTAATGCTATTCAAAACGCTTAAATTTAACTAATTGGAGAGAACATAGTCACAATTTAATCTATAAAAACTGTTCGACAAATAGACGTTTGATGCAAATATGTTTCTAAACAACCTTCAAATTTTAAAATAGTTGCTGGTGCTCGAATTTCTCCCCTATAAAATGTGTGCTCGTGCACAAAAACCTAAAAACAATTAGAAATACTTTTGCTCCACTGCTCCTCCCTATATTCCTGCGTTTTTTGTTCAGAGTAGAGGAGATTGGCCACAGTCATGTGGGCTAACTTCGTCAGCAAGTAGCTATTGACTTTTAAACATTCTATCAAAATTTAATCATTGGACTTCAACTAAAATTTCAACGAAAATTGTACGATATTATATTTTTATTTAAAATAAAATTAATATGCAATTCTAAATCTATTGGTAATTATCAATTTTTGATATCTTTAGTTTTTATAGTTGGCACATATGAATCAATAGTTGAACACAAAAAAAATATTTGTTGTAAAAACAATTTATAATTATTTAAACTAGCATATATATCTTAAATTTAAGATATATAAATTACGCGAGATATATCGAGGCGTTTAATTTTTCACCATTCAACTATAATATAGATATATTAAATTGAAAAATTAAATGCCTCGATATATCTCTGTGTAATTTATATATCTTAAATTTAAGATATATATGCTAGTAGCAGTCGCGGCGCAACACATAACATGAATTAATATATAATTATACTATATTATTTTATTATATTATTAGTTATATTAATAAAAAAAATTAACAATAACCATAACCCGAACCCTAATCCTAACCCTAACCCTAATCCCTATTTGTGATGATAAACCTAACCCTAATCCTAACCCTAACACTAACCCTAACCCTAATCCCTATTCGTGACGATAAACCTATTCGTGATGATAACCCTAACCCTAACCCTAAACCTAAACCTAATCCTATTTGAGATGACAAAACCTATTTGTGATGATAAACCTAACCTTAACCCTAACCCTAACCCTAACTATAATCCCTATTCGTAATGATAAAACTATTTGTGATGATAACCCTAATCCTATTCATGATGATAAACCTAACCATAATCCTAACCCTAACACTAACCCTAAACCTAATCCTAACCCTAATCCTATTAGTGATGATAATCCTATTCGTGATGATAAGCATATTTGTGATGATAACCCTAACCATAACCATAACCCTAACCCTAACCCTAACCCTAACCATAACCATAACCATGACCCTCACCCTAACCCTAATCCTAATCCTAACACTAACCCTAACCCTAATCCTTACCCTAACCCTAACCCTAACCATAACCATAACCATAACCATAACCATGACCCTAACCCTAACCCTAACCCTAATCCTAACACTAACCCTAACCCTAACCCTAATCCTAACCCTAACCCTAACCTGAAACCCTATTCGTGATGAGAACCCCAACCCTAATCCCAATTTTAACTATAACCCTAAAAAAATTATTATATTTTATCATTTATAAACCTATCCCTAACCATAACCATAACTCTAACCCTAACACTAACCCTAACCCTAATCCTAACCCTTACCCTCACCCTAATCCATATTCATGATGATAAAACTTTTTCATGATGATAACCTCACCCCTGATCCCAATTTTAACTCTAACCCTAACCAAATTACTATATTTTATCATTTATAAACCAATCTCTATCCATACCCTTAACCCTAACCATAATGCTAACCCTAATCCCTATTCATGATGTTAAACATATTCGTGATGATAACCCCAACCCTAACCCTAACCCTAATCCTATTTGTGATGATAAACCTAACCCTAATCCTAACCCTAACACTAACCCTAACCCTAATCCTATTCATGATGATAATATTATCTGTGATGACAACCCTAACTGTAATCATAACCATAAACATAACCATAACCATAACCCTAACCCTAACCCTAACCCTAACACTAACCCTAACCCTAACCCTAACCCTAACCCTAACCCTAACCCTATTCCCTATTCATGATTATAAACCTATTGATGATTATAACTCCAACCCTAATCCCAATTTTAACTCTAACCCTAACCAAATTATTATATTTTATCATTTATAAACCTATCCCTAACCATAACCATAATCTTAACCCTAACCCTAACCCTAACCCTAATCCCTATTCGTGATGATAACCCCAACCTTAATACTAACCCTAACCCTAACCCTAACCCTAACCCTAACGCTAACGCTAACCCAAACACTAACCCTAACCCTAATCTCTATTCGTGATGATAAACCTATTCATGATGATAACCCTAACCCTAGCCCTAACCATAACCCTAACCCTAACCTTAATCCTAACCCTAACCCTAATTCTATTCGTGATGATATACCTAATCCTAATCCTAACCCTAACACTAACCCTAACCCTAATCCTATTCGTGATGATAATCTTATCCATGATGATAACCCTAACCCTAACCCTAACCCTAATCCCTATTCACGATGATAAACCTATTCGTGATGATAACCCCAAACCTAATCCCAATTTTAACTCTAACCCTAACCAAATTACTATACTTTATCATTTATAAACCTATCCCTAACCATAACCATAACCCTAACCCTAACCCTAATCCCTATTCGTGATGATAACCCCAACCTTAATACTAACCCTAACCCTAACCCTAATCCCTATTCGTGATGATAAACCTATTCATGATGATAACCCTAACACTAACCATAACCATAACCCTAACCCTAACGCTAACCTTAATCCTAGCCCTAACCTTAATCGTATTCATGATGATAAACCTATTTGTGATGATAAACCTAACCCTAATCCTAACCCTAACACTAACCCTAACACTAATCCTATTCGTGATGATAATTCTATTTGTGATAATAACCCTAACCCTAACCCTAACCATAACCATAATCCATATTCGTGATGATAACCCTAACCCGAACCCTAACCATAACCCTAACCCTAATCCTATTTCTGATGATAAACCTATCCCTAATCCTAACCCTGACACTAACCCTAACCCTAATCGTAACCCTAATCCTATTAGTGATGATAATCCTATTTGTGATGATAAACCTATTCGCAATGATAACCCTAACCCTAACCCTAACCCTAACCCTAACCCTAATCCTAACCCTAACCCTAATACTAACCATAACCCTAACCCTAATCCTAACCCTAACCCTAACTCGAATCCCTATTTGTGATGATAACCCCAACCCTAATCCCAATTTTAACTCTAACCCTAATCGAATTACTATACTTTATCATTTATAAACCTATCCCTAACCATAACCATAACCCTAACCCTAACACTAACCCTAACCCTAATCCTAACCCTAATCCCTATTCATGATGATAAACCTATTTGTGATGATAACCCCAACCCTAATCCCAATTTTAACTCTAACCCTAATTGAATTACTATACTTATCATTTATAAACCTATCCCTAACCATAACCCTAACCCTAACCCTAACACTAACCCTAACCCTAATCCTAACCCTAATCGCTATTCATGATGATAAACCTATTCATGATGATAACCCCAACCCTAATCCCAATTTTAACTGTAAGCCTAACCAAATTACTATATTTTATCATTTATAAACCTATCCCTAACCATAACCATAACCCTAACCCTAACCCTAACCCTAGCCCTAATCCCTATTCTTGATGATAACCCCAACCCTAATACTAACCCTAACCCTAACCCTAATCCTATTTGTGATGATAAACCTAACCCTAATCCTAACCCTAACACTAACCCTAACCCTAATCCTATTCACGATGATAATCCTATTCGTAATGATAACCCTTACCCTAACCCTAACCATAACCATAACCCTAACCCCAACCCTAACCCTAACCCTAGCCGTAATCCATATTTGTGATGATAAACCTATTCGTGATGATAACCCTAACCCTAACCCTAATCCTATTTGTGATGATAAACCTATTCGTGGTGATAAACCTAACCCTAATCCTAACCCTAACCCTATTCGTGATGATAACCCTAACCCTAACCATAACCATAACCATAACCATAACCATATCCCTAACCCTAACCCTAACCCTAACCCGAATCCCTATTTGTAATGATAACCCCAACCCTAATCCCAATTTTAACTCTAACCCTAACCAAATTATTATATTTTATCATTTATAAACCTATCCCTAACAATAACCATAACCCTAACCCTAACACTAACCCTAACCCTAATCCTAACCCTAACCCTAATCCATATTCATGATGATAAACCTATTCGTGATGATAAATCCTAATTTTAACTCTAACCCTCACCAAATTAATATATTTTATCATTTATAAACCTATCCCTAACCATAACCATAACCTCAACCCTAACCCTAACCCTAATCCCTATTCAAGATGATAACCCCAACCCTAACCCTAACTCTAACCTTAATCTTGACCCTAGCTCTAACTCTGTCCCTAACCTTAATCCCAACCCTATCTCTAATCCCAACCTTAATGTTAGAGATAGGGTTAGGCTTAGGCTTAGAATTAGAGATAAATTTAGGATTAGGGTTGGGGTTTGTGTTAGGATTAGGGTTAGGCTTAGGGTTAGGGTTAGAGATAGGGTCATAATTAAGGTTAGGGTTAGGGTTAGAGATAGGGCCATAATTAAGGTTAGGGTTGGGGTTAGAGTTAGGGCCATAATTAAGGTTAGGGTTACGGTTAGAGTTAGAGATAGAATTAAGATTAAGGTTGAAGTTAACAAAACTAATATATTTGATTGAGGTAAAATCCTTATAGCAAACCATAGAATTATTGGTAAAACCATAGAATTTTAATTTTGTGATCATGATATCTTTGTGAAATAATACCTTATTGTCCTATTTGAGAATAATTACACCCATAATGTTATTGACATTCTCTTTTTATGCTTATAATTTTTCTATTTAAATATCTTTGTTGAAATTAACATGTGTAGTTTTCATTATTTTTCAAGCATATTTGTATAAATTATTAAGATTGTTCAAGAGGTTCTTTCTTGTGAATTGAATCCAAATCCTCAATTCCCACACATTCTAACTTTGTATAATAAACATCATATACTACAACAATCTATTCTATCATTTGAATTCAAAATATTTAAATATAAGTGCTTATTGCATATTGCATAGGAAAATGAGAGTAAAATCAATGATATCTACTACACATGTTAAAAGAGGAGAGTCTCTTTAAAAAATCTAACATGTGTAGTTTTCATTATTTTTCAAGTATATTTGTATAGAGGTTCTTTCTTATGTATTGAATCCAAATCCTCAATTCCCATACATTCTACATAATAAATATAATGCGCTACAACAATCCATTTTATCATGTGAATTCAAAATATTTAAATATAAGCACTTATTGCATAGGAATATGAGAGTAAAATCAATGACATCTACTTTAGATGTTAAAAGAGGATGATGTCTCTTCAATAAAATACATCAATATATACAAACTTTATTTAATTAGGAACCTATTCAATGAGAAAATTTGCTTATAAAACTCATCTATTAAATAGAAAAGTCTAAAATTGGATTTATATTCTCTTAAAATAGAAATTGTGAAACTTATTTTTTTTATTATTATTTTTATCTCATTCAATTCCATAAATCAAATTTAAATTGTATTAAACAATGATCCATTATCATAAAATTTGAACAACTTATTAAACATAAAAAGTTCACCATAAACAATATTCTTCTTATGTGAATCCCAAAAGCTAATTTTTTCTTTAAAAAAAAACCAAGTTGTTACAAATCTATGATGTCTAATTTTAGACATGGACAAAAAATAGTTGAAATAAGATGGACAATTTTAGCTGTGAATAAAAAATTTAAAATCATGCAGTCCACATGAGATTACATTTTTCTTCTAAATTTTTATGTGAAACATTAAAAAAAACCATAACATAACTTGATAAATCCATCTAAATTTTTTTAAGTAGTGACTCCATAAAAAATTTAAGAAGCCTCTCCATAGGACCTCGTCAAAATGCAATTCTATCAACCATTTATATGAATCAAAATTTGAGAGAAAATTATTAGAAACATATGATGGATAGTCTAACCATTTAGATATTTAGATGCTCATGACATTTATGAGCTTAAGCTTATTGCAAATTCTTTTAGTGTTTGAACAGACTTACTCATTGCTTACACCCTTTTCTAAATTTGAGATTTATTTCGATAATGATTGCCTACAAAATCAAGCTCCCTCCACTGTCCACAAATAGTGCAGCTCCTCTTTACTCTTTCTTTTCCTAATTTTCGGACCAAAACAATATAATTCTATGACATTTGAATATTTACCTTATTAATTAGAACATTCTCTAGGCTCGCTATGAAATACGCCTGCAAACATTTGGTCTCACTATAAAAAATAACACCTTTTTATGCAGAATAACAAAAGAAAACATGCAAATAATTTCCTTCACAATAATGTACAATATTTGTCTTGCAATGCGTCAAAACAAAAGTAATCTTGAAATATCATTTAAAATTAATTATCTGAATTCCTTTGAATCTATTTGGCATTGCAGATTTGTAAATATTGTAGATATACAAGACGACATACATATTTTGTTGAGGACTTGAAAATTTTATCACTCAGAGTGGTATACCCAATTGCTCGCTTAACCGCCGGCGGCGGTGGCACTGCAAAAATAAGAAATTACCTTACAATGTCCCACCTTCAAGTAGTGTCTAAATTAATTATATGAATTCCTTTTAATATAATCTACAACGATTTCCAATTCAATCCAAAACGATAGTCTGGCCCAAATTTTCTCAGAGAAAGAAAATTTGTAAATATCATTTTATATTTTGATTAGAGTTTAAAAGATTTACCACCAGGAATTGATGTCATTGGACCTTCTAGGGCCCTTGCCATGGAGATACTTGTCGAGTGTGCCATTGGGAACATAGTCATAAACAACACACATTTCTGAGTTCTGATCATAGTAGTGTATAAGGGATACAACCTAGTAGTCATTAACAACTCTTGTGCCTAAGTGTGCACAAAAGGCCTATCTCATTCCTGAACTCTTGAGAACCTTGGAGGATTGTGGTTTTTCTTTCTTCACTACAACTCTAATGCCACCATTGATTTCTTCTCTCTAAACTTTTCCAAACCCACCTACCTCAAAAAGAAGTGAGTAGTCAAAGTTGTTGGTTGCATCTTGAATCTCCGAAAAACTAATGAACCTTCAACATATAAATCACACAAAAGATATCAATGAATCAGTGAGACACACATTAATATGAATGTATCACTTAATGGGCTGTCAATGATGTTGATGAGAGAAATGGGTGGAGTTTGCAGGAAAATTTTATGAAACCCTTACACACCAGAATTTTTTTTAAATGAGACGAACCAAAACCAATCTCCCTACGGCTGCTAATTCAATCTATTCACAGTAAACGAAAGGTCAGGGAAACTTTGTGTGGTGTGACTTGCAGAAAGCAAAACCAGGCTGAGGCACAGATAGGCAAGACCGCGTTTTGGTAGAATAATGCACAAAATTGGTTATATAAAAAGCGTCAATCTTGAAACTTTCGTTACCATGCAAAATTTAATAGCATTGTCGTTACAAATATCAGATGCCAGTGAAGATAACTCTTCCACTATTGCCCAGCGTAGACAATTACTTCCATGCAACCAACCTTCAGCTACACATCAAATGGTTGTCAATTTAAATCCCACACTCAATTTATGTACACGGGGAGTTGTGATGCCACTACGCTTCTCATAACTGCCAACATCACTTTCATCATGTGTAACTGCCAGAATCACTATCCCCGTAATAGCTAGCAAGGACAATGTCAACAAACACTCTTCATACCATGTCACTTCATCTTCCAGCACTACCATCTGCCATTACTCATTGAACGAATCCACTTCCATCGGTTACATTTACCTTTCTTTTTTATGTACTTAGGTTTTTTCCACCCCTGCTGTGACTGTAGAACGCCTCTTGAGTAAATACAACTTATATCTAACAAAATGGACCAATAGTTGACCACTAAAACATTTTCAAAATCCTTCACATTTAATGAGAAAATATATGGTATTTATTGTGATCACCTTTTTTTGTGTTTATAGGACAAACTATTAATATGAAATACTCGGATGCTTGTACATTGCTAGTACCTCAATAGATGTATACATAAGAACAATATTTTTTTCCTATAATAACAATGAATTAACTGTAGATTAATTTTCATCCTAACTTGTCTCAAGTACCCAAGATAAGGGTTGTTGTCATTGGGCATCACGGACACCCTGTAGTATCACAAAAAAAAAAAACAAAACAAAACAAAAAATACTTATTTAAATGAGTGCCTTATTTTATCAAACGAGTGTCTTATTTTGTTAAATGAGCATTTTATTTTATAAATGACACACTTATAGTGGATAGTTGTGATATTTTATTTGAGACAAAAAAAATACTTATTTCACTTCTTCATACATGTATTTATGTTTTTTTTAAATAACATTCAAGGTTCTCATGTGTTGGATCTATTTTGATCAACATTTGGTTATTTTTTTATTTACATGTGGACTATTTATTTACAATATATAGTATAAATATGTTGTACGACTAAATATTATAATCACAATTGACTGCACGACTATTAGACCTTGCACAACTATTGGCCCCTCTCACCTAGTTGAAAAATATTTGTGTCGACCAGGAAATGAATTCATAATAAAACATGAATTAATAACAACCGCTAAACTATAATCCAAACTAATATTCAATCCAATCAAACAATGAAGCACAATCAACATAATGAAATCAAATAACAAAACAATGTAATTACCTTCTTTGTATCAAATTTGATTTACCTCCATTGCTCCTCTCTATTTTGCCTTTACCCTTAGTTATGTGTACACTATGTTGCTTCAATCTCAATGAAAATGAACAAGATAAATGGATGCAAAACGTCAAAGAATCATGGTTAGCCTTCAAAGAGAAATGAGGGTTGATTTTATAGAAAATTTTAATTTGAATAGATGATCTAGATTAAGAGGTGGATGATCAAGATCAAGGGTCAAGAATCATTTAGAAGAATTGATTGGGGAGTTAACTAGTTGCAAGATTTTAGTTAACTATTTACAGGAGGAATTGATTGTTTCGTTAACTCACACTGAATGGGAGTTGATTGGGGAGTTAACTAGCTAAAATATTTTAGTTAACTATTCACATGAGGAATTGATTGCTTCGTTAACTCACACTGAATGGGAGTGAACTGATTTAATTGATCAGTGGATTGACATTGATTAGTCAATGGACTGGAAGAGAGTGTTTGTTAAGAACAAGATGGAAATGCATGAGATAATAGTTAATTTAAATAAATTAATTATTTGAGGAATGTGCAAGTGGGAATTAGTAAATTAATAAAATGTTTTATTTATTATGAGTGAGTGGATAATGTTCTTTTAGACTATAGGAATCAGTCGGGTATATGTCCCCCTATAAATTGCAATGTTGTCCCCCTATAAACTGTAGTGTGTCTAGTAAACTTTTTTCACATGACCAGTGGTGTTGGCACAACACGCCCTCCAGTACCACGAGGACAATGGGGAGACTAGACCTCGTGACCTCTTGCCTGCAACATGATGCTTTAGCCAATCAAGCTAGGCCCACTACCCCAATGAGTGGATAATGTTGAGAGGAAATAGGATAATTAAATAATTAAAGTAATTATTTAATTTAGAAAGTGGGTGAATGTTAATTAAATAACTAATAGTAATTATTTAATTAATTTAAAGGAAAAAGATAATTAAAGACATAATTAAATAAATAGGATTTATTTAATTAGTAAGGTAGAATAAGGAATTAATCAAAAAGATCAATGATAAAGTGAATTAATTAAATAACATAAAGTCATTTACTTATAGTGGAATATGAATTAGTGACAATAATTAAATGATTGAACATTATTTAATCATTAGGGAAGGACGATAATTAGTGATAAAATGTTAGTTGTAGGCGAGGACAATTTCAAGTATCTACATTTTTCCCCTCTTTGATATAATGCATTTTTATATCATTGTTTCAAATAAAATTCAAAAAATCATGTTCAGGACATGCCCTGGTATGCCCCAATGATGGCAAGATAGCATGGTGCCCCCTCGGTAAATTTTGCAAATTTTTGAAATTTTTTGAAAAATTTAGGAAATTGTTTTGACAAACTGATTTGAAAGTTTTAGGTATATAGACGATAAAAAATTATGATTATAGGTCAATCTATGCCTCTATATTAGCAATTAGTGGCATAGGCAGTGCATATAGTTATAAAGGGGGGTCCACTATGCCATTGAAGGTTTATAAATAGGCCTTTAGGGGGTCTTTTTTTCTCATTTGTGCATTTTGGTTTTAGAATCTTGGGTGGAGAGGAGTGTGCATTTGCAATAGAGTAGCAAAGTAATGGTGGGAATTTTAGAGTCTTCACACTATGGATGGTGTGTGCATACCTACAAGCAGCCCAAGGGATTGGGCAACGCGATATGTACCCTATTTTTGTTTTGAAATTTTCACATTTTTTGGTAGATTTTAGGGCTCAAAATTTGAGCAAAAAATGTGGTGCACTCCTCTGTACCACAAATTTTGACACGAGCGACACATTTGTAGAATGTGCACTACATTTGTAAAGTGTGATGCAAGTGTCTTATGCAATCGCAACTGTTAGTGATTCACAAGTGTTTTTAGGACCACATATGTTTTAGCACCACAAATGTAGGATTTAGCACTGCATGTGTAGTTTAGCTATGCATTTGTAGGACAGTGCACCACATATGTTTAGGTAGGTCGTAATTGATTTGTGTGTCATATTTTTTGATGTGCACCGCACTTGCAGAAAAGTATGGTGCATCTAATTGTTGACAAATTAAATGTAGTTTTAGGGAAAAAAATCAAGTTTCAAAATGTCTAATAGGTTTAGCCAGGTGTCTTGATTGGCATAATGTGTTTGTTTGAACAAAGGTGAAACTATTACCATTGTATACTCACGAGACTCAATTGTCATTGATTGTGCTTTGTGATCACTTGGACGAGATAGAGAGGAATACTTTGCATGTGCTTAGACTATATTATGTGACCTTTATGCCTAAGAGCAAGGCTAATTGGGGGCTACTTACTGTATTAGTGGAGCATTGGTACTCTAAGACTAGTTCGATCCATTTTCCTACTAGAGAGGCGACTATGACACTTGAGGATGTATGGCACCTCTTGTGAATTCCCATTCATGGGGAGAGAGTAGTATATGTGATTTTGACTCTAGACTTGCAGCAATGTAGAGGTGTTTCAGCACTTGGGAGACGAGGAGTGTGATATCATATGGGACACCCTCATAGACAGATACAAGTGATTGATCATTATTGTATCTGGTTGTATAGCTAGTGTCTTGGTTCCAGATTGGAGAGGACATGGTTTTCCAATGGTATGGGGCCGAATGTTGGCCAACATGATGGATGAGGGTATCGTTTATGCTTGGGGCCCATGTGTACTTGCCACATGTTATATTTTCAGCTACATGATGTTTCCTATAGAGGCACTTGTTCCATTGGATGGAGGGTTACTTTTCTACACGTATGGGTGTGGGAACACATTGCAATGTTCAAACTGGTTATAGTTAGATACCTTTCACTCGGATTGCCTTATGTATTCATTTAAGGAGGGGCATTCATACAGACTCATGTTGGAGATGTAGGATATTGGCAACACGAGATTGATTTATTGGTTGCATTCAAATGGAGACCTTATATGCAGTGTGCCCCATAGGATGATGATGTGAAGCATTTTCCTTACTACCGGTAGATGATGTATCTAATTGGTCAAACTTTTCAGGGTCAACACATTATCGAGAGGCGATTATCAAAGCATGTGTTGTGACAGTTTGGAGAGCGGCAGGGTGAACCTATCAAAGTGGCCATTTTGCGAGATTAGCTCAAGAGGTGGGATAGTGAGGCCCCATGATCAATCACTAGGTTTCCTTCCAAGAGTTTGACCATCTTTATCCTATGTAGTGTGGAGTTGGAATAGAGATCATGGATGTGGGTACCACACTAGACTATGATGCCTAGTGGGCACAACATAAACTAGTGCCATTGATAGATCTTTATCTATTGGCTCCTCGAGAGAGATTGGGTTGCAAACCCAGAGGGAGACTAAGGGGAGGGGGAGGGGAGATGATGGTGGGATAGGTGGTGGGAGAGGTGATGATGATGATGGAGGTTGTGATGGAGGCAGGGTTTAGAGAGGAAAAGCTAGAGGAAAAGTGCCACCAGTTATCCTCGATTAGTTGCCACCCATTATAGAGGATGTACACGCAGAGGAGGTTGCTCAATAAGAATAGGAGATGCATGATGCAGGTGTCTAAGAGGAGCATGTCCAAGAGGAGGAGGATGTAGCTTGAGAGGAGAAAGAGATGGAGGTGGGCGTGGATGTAGGGCTTCATGATGTGCCTATTAGAGAGGCCATCAAAACATTTATGGAGGAGGAGGTTGAGGTTAGAGTACAAGATCCCTAGGTGGCAACACTATAGGCATAGATACAAGCTCTCCAAGCACAGGTATAGGGCCTACAAGGATAGGTCACCCAGCTTACAACAAAGTGGGATATTGCCAT
The DNA here is from genome assembly GCA_007258455.2 of Sequoia sempervirens. NCBI lineage: Eukaryota > Viridiplantae > Streptophyta > Pinopsida > Cupressales > Cupressaceae > Sequoia > Sequoia sempervirens. The sequence continues at coordinate 164,823 of VDFB02234026.1, forward strand.
GATTAGGGCATGCAATGAGTCGAGCAGTGATCACTTGGTTTCATTGAGACAGTCAGTGGACCAAGTGTCAATTTTACTTCTATCTTTTATCAGGTAGGTAGAGAGGCACAATATTATCATGAGTTATATGAGGATGTGGTGCTGCCATCATAGAAGGCACATAATTATACACAGAGCTGGAGTCAAAGCAAGTCTCATTCTCAGAGATTGCTTAGTAATGGAGGGGTGTCAGGACCCAGGAGGTCACTTTATCCACCTCCACAGTCGTATAGAGAGCAGAAGCAGCTCGAGCCATAAGGATCTAGACCTAGATAGGACTCACCATCCCCTACAGAGGATAAGGGCAACTTGAGTTAGCTAGATTGATTTTGTATATGGACATATGCATATTTTGATCGAGCCTGTGAGCTCCATTTTTATAGACTTATCAATTTTGTACTATGACACATTTTGATATATATATGAGATGCATCATTTTTGGCAACAACTACATGATGCGTACATGTGTTTTATATGCATGTTTCTATGTAATGTTGTATATGTTATGCATTCTATTTCTATTTGATGGTTCCTATATGATGTACATTATGGATTTATGATGTATGCTTATGTGGATGTATGTATGGATGCACATGATATTGATTTATGCTTATATGTATGATGTGATGTATGGATATCTAATTCTTATGATTTATGGTGGGATTAATAGTCTTCTATGATCTATATGCAGGATGACATTGTAAGGCCTTTCTAATGTTCAATAAACTTGGTGTTTACGAGTGGACACACAATTCAAGGATAGGTTCTTAACTGAATAGTTCACCAAACCCTCACAAAGGCTTCATTAAATTCTCAACCAAATCTTGTAAGCTTTTGACAATGCTGGCAATATATGTGTATTCAAGAATTCTAACTATGCCCTATATTGATGAAACATAGGTGGTCATACATGTAATGAAAACTATAAAGGTTGAAAAGGAAAACTTAAACTATCAAATTGAAAAACAAGGGAAATAACATGAATCTGTTGCTTATGATATGGGTACCTTCTACTTAATGTTGTATCTACTAACTATTGAATCTGAATTTGCAACTTACACTACTAACTTTGAACTCCTAACTTCTCTAAAGGCTAACTCAACATAATGTTACATAATGTAATTCATGCTGCAATACATCATTCATGGAATTCACATACATATAAGAGAGAATTTAGATAAATGGATACAACAATATAATGTTAGAAATCTAAAATAGATTGAATAACCTAAGAACTTTATAAGAGAAAATCAAAGCTACATAAACTAGAAAAGCATAAAGAATGCACACTAGAACTCAAGGAGATTATGCAATGTCAATATGATAGAATATATTAAGAGCTTTCAAGCTGCAAAGATACAATGCAAATATGCATGAATGGATGTGCAAAAGTATTGCAAGAATGGATGAAAATACAAGCTAGGTAGTGAGTTTATATAGAACTTAGGAGAGGAGCTAGGTGGCATATCCAACCAATAGGAATCAACCACAAAAAGTGGAGATGGACCACCAAAAGTGGAGGATGCCACCAAAAGTGGAAAGTGGTTCCAACCTTTAAGGAAGGGGACACCTCATCACTTATCTCCTAGTTATTAAATAATAAACTCACTTTATTATCCTAAGCAAGCTTAATTAAGTGTAGGAAAAACCTAGGACTAAGGGAAAATAAATTAACCCACTAAGAAAATAAAAACTTACACCAACATATAACATCTAATCTAATTCAGAAACTAGGATGGGTTAGTAGTACCTCAAGTGGCCCTTGCTCGAGTGGTTGTACCCACAAGAGATATCAAATGTGCACTACTAATCAACAAATCATGACAGTAACTAAACTCCTTTATTGCATAAGAACTAAAATTATTACACTTTGACAAGAATCTTCAAAATATTTCCCATTCAGAGATACATATCCATTACAACTAAATAATAGAAAACTAATAGTAATGAAGTATTGTCTGGTAAAACAATCCAAAAACTATCACTAAAAAATAGATTTTCTCCTCAACCACTGATCCCAATAAATAGGCGTGGGAAATTTTTATTCACACAAGGACTAAAAACAAAACATAAATGCATACATCCACTCTCCCTCAAGAATAGGGAGAGAACTATCCTTTGTAACTAATAACCATAATTGAAAAAAATAAAAGAAAATTCAAACTATAACTCTACCTTAACGGTATGACAAAGGTGTGCTCTATGCAAACTATCACATCATTAAGCTTTCCCACTCATAGTAGACTCCTTTCTATCATCTTATTTGGTGATAGTGGTGACTCATACTTTGACCATTCAATGGTCATCTTCATTCCTTCCTAGAGTTGTCGTGTTTCAAATGTTTTGGTTTCTCCCCTACAACTAGGTGCAGTCTTATGTTATGGGTTGTAAATCCAATTGTTGCAAGTTACAATTCTCCTTAGTTGCAAAAGGTTAGTTTCATCCTAAATCATACACATCATTAACAATCATGAATCAAACATAGAATCATACTAAATTTCACGAACATTCTACATCCACACATACAATACCATCATATCATAATTATATTTACACATACTAAAGTCTAGTTTAAGATGCATAAAAGATATATGTCTTTAGGATTGTCTGTGAAATTGGCAGGTTGAAATGCTAAAATTAATGAGCTTAATGAAAGAAAAATAGCTATTATCTAATCTCATCATTCCCCCCAACTAATCCTTTTTCTTGTCCTCGAGCAACTTTCAAGGTTGGAGGTTGTATTGCAAGGTTATTTCTTTGAGATATGCCACAATGTCAACTCCCTTCGTCTGCTTTATATAGTAGCCCTTCTAATCTGAATTTTTTGCTAACCTTCTCTTTTCTTCTACTTCTTCTTCCCCTCTATTCCTCCCTATCCAATGTGGTACAGGAAATAGGAGAATGGGAGGATAAAAGACAAGTGGAAATAATTCCACTCCATTTTTCCATGTAAGTTCCATGTACTTATGAGATCTATGAATCATGGCTACATAATTATAGAGAGAATGTGGCTCTTTTCTTCTTAATTCAGGTGAAAGATCTTCTCATCTCCTCTATAAAAATTGGAAGGCTTCATGAAGGGTTCCTAAGCTACTAGTTTCCATGATCTTATATAGTCTTGTTTCCTGCAATTGATTATTATAATCTAGGAGGTTCAACCATTGGTCAATGACCGCATTTGGATTCACTTATTCTTTTATGAGATGTAGGTAATGAAATTTTATGTTTCTTGGTACCCCATAGGATTGTTCCCCTTTGGTGCTTATTTCTAATTTAGGAGGCCCAAGTTCTTATTTTAAGGTCTCCCACAAACATCAGTGGATTCCATTCAGTCTCATCTAGGAGAACATAATTATGTAAGTAGAACTCCAATAGTTCTAGTACTACATGTCTAGTGTAGAATTGAATAAAGTGTCTAAAAACACAAATTTTTTGTTCATGGAAATAGACAGATCATTAATCAACTAGCTGAATTGAAAACACAAATATTTTTCCTGCATAAACAATGCATAAACCCTTGCAAGTGGCCTGCATCATAGCAACTGTGTTGTTTTATCTGTCATCATCTCAATTTTTACTTTCAATATTTTCACCTCTATCTCCTACTATTCAAGTCCCTTGGTGTGATTGTATATTAATTCATATTCTCCCAATCCTTCTTCTTTTGAGAGAACTCTTGGGTTCTTTTACACAATTCAATACCCAAGGACACCATAGTTGGCCCGGTGGGGGTTTTGACCTAAGGAATTGGGCCTTGAGATACTGGTTCCTTGTTTCTTGCTTCAACTATAGTAAGTTGTGCAAGTACCTCCAATTTAAACCCATGCACAAACTTATAGAGCTTCTCCTCCAATTCCTTGATACTAGAATCTCACTTACTATCCTTTTGTTGATAAGTTTTTAACAGTTCTTCCAATTGTTTTATTCTTTCCATTGCTTCCTGCAACTCTTTACTAATATTTCTTTGTTCAATAAAGAGTTCTTCATACTTTTCCAAAAACTACTCATCCCCTATTGCACTTGTGTATTCAAAACCCTCTGAAATAGGGCTTCTTGGGGATCTCCTTCTCATTTTCTTTGCCACAAAAACATCCTTAGAATCAGATTCAAAGTACTAGTAAAACACCAAGATTGTACAACAGGTACCTTTACCTTATCACCAGAGGCATTATCCTCTAAATCTTTATCTGTTTCTACTGTTATAGCATCCTTTTCCTACTTTTTAATTGGCCTTCTAGTGGATCAAAATTGATGTAGGATTGATAAATTTGAGCTTTGAATAGTGCACACTTTTCATCATAGAGTGTTTTATTATGTGGCAAGCGAATGTATGCACACCAAAGCATGAATTGTGATGACAACTTTTATTTTTGTTTGCCTAATGATATTGATATATGGACAAGTGGATATATGTATACCAAGTTGAAACAAACCTTGGTGACATTAGTATCCATTTTCAAGATTTAGACACAACAAACAAGGATTGGCTAGATTCATACTGGTAACAATAGAACCTTGTTAGAATATGTGAGGAAGTAGCAATAGAGCATGTTGATCATGATACAAGAAAGCGCTATTTGAAATTTAACTTGCATAGGATGTTTTGATTATGCTAAATGGAACCCCAATCACACACAAGGAACTTAGTTTCCCATCAAGTTATCAAGACAAACCACAAACAAAAATCAATAGAGAGAAACATCATGATCCATCATTGTTGCTCTAATCACATGTGGATATCCTTAAGTAGCATAGGAACATGAAATAAGATAAAATCAGATAAAAAGATAAGACTTAACTAGACCAAACGAGTCAACAACCATTTAGATCTTCTTGTTCACTAATAATTGTTTGTTTGATATGATTCAAAAGATTATGTCTGATTTAAGGAGTGAAACATCTTGTATAAGACACTTGGTCTGGTTCTGATAATGCAATAACCTAAAAGAAAAATGATTTTTGATAAAGATAGGTAACATTAATAGATACTTGGACAATTGGTTGGCTAGTTTGAAGGCTAGTTTGGTAGTTTTGTCTATTATTCCATGATTTTTTAAGCTCAATTTCCATAAGATGTTTCATTTGTGTTTAAACAACATGTTAGTTCTTGACAAGGGATAGTTTTATTATGGAATATGAATTGTAATAGGTGATAGTGATTGTATCCTCTAATATTATTGTTACCTGATTTTCACCTACGGGCTCAATCGGGCAGGGCAATCCATGCTTTCAGGTGTTCTCAAAGACCAAATGGAGGAACATTTGCATCAAGGTTACATATTTTCTAACTTGTTTGCTTCTTGTGCAGCTGTAGGCAAAAAAATAATTTTTTTAATTCGGCACGTGGTTTTAATGAGGCTCCCATAAGGGTTAAGCCCAGCGTGCGAGTGTTCAGTTTTTATTGAGGGTCTTCATCTTATGTTTTTGCCTTGTTTTCCCCCTTTTCTGTTTTGTTTTCTTTGCACCCCTTTTCTTTTGTTCTACCGGGGGCGGAACCAGAACCGAATTGAACTCTGGAACTTTTCTGAAGTTTCAGGTTCCAGTCCCGTCCCAGTCCTGGTTCCGCCGGGCTTGTTTGTTTGTCTTGCCTTTGTTCTTTATTATTTGGTCATGGGGTGTTTTCTCCCCTTCTTTTTTCTTCCTTTTTTGTCATCTTTATATGGTGTCAGAGGAGGGTTCGAGACGAAATCCGAACTTGAAACTTGATGAAAGTTTCAGTGTCGGATTTGTTTTTGACTCCGCCCATTCTTCTTTTCTTTGCTTTTTGCGTGGCCGGTGATCGAGGGATGTCTCCTCCTCTTTGATCTTCTTTGTGTTTTTCTTTCTTCCTTCATGCCTTATATGTAGCCGGGGGCGGGATCGGAACAAAATCCAAACTTGAAACTTCAGGAAAGTTTCAGGTCCAGATTTGGTTTCGGTTTCGATTCCGCCGACTCTTTGGTTTTTCCCCCATTCCAACTCCGGTCCCTGTTCGGTTCTCATCCCGACTCCGACTTCGCCAAAGGTTTCGAGCTTGGGAAGCATTGAAGGGCTCGCTGAGAAGTCCACCTGACTGAGAAAGTCTTGTCGATAGCGATGAATTTGACAGTAGAGGGGAATATCGGTATGACCAATAGAAGCTCGTCATGACCTCTGGTCGATAGCGATTGCTATGTCAATAACTACCGAAGGGCATAATCACATCGGGGAGACACGGCTAGTGTCTCACCAACATGCAATTCTGATGAAGCGACTTTTGACCGTCTGTTGATGCTGCTTCTCAAAGAAGGTCAACTTGCAGAAAGATCTAGAGCAAGAAGAAGGCCGAAGGGGAAGGGGTCGCGAGTCATAATAACTGCTGGGATGTTGGTTGGAAAAAGTGGGTTGACATTAATGACCATGCCACAAAGCATTCAAATCGGCTCTGACGAAGTCTCAAGGGTGGACACGAGGGCTGCGAGTTAATGCAGTCGTTGTAAAAAATCTGAAGGCCATGCCTAGGAGCGAGCTTTCACCGACATGAGCAGGGTATGCACATTTAATGCCTCATTAACTTCATTCCAAAATGCTTCTAGGGCCGACGTGTCCAGACACCAACTCATTTTGTAAACCCTAAGGCAGGGGCCGACACCTTTTGGTTTTGGTTGTATATATGGCATTTTTGCCTCTTTGTAAGGGAGTTCTAGGTCAAGAGACTGCTAAAAAAAAAGGGCATTATTCAGACTTTGTAACTCATTTTTTGTATGAATACTATAGGTTTGTAATACAAAGACTCCTTATCTTTCAACAAAAAGTCATTTCCTTCACCACTTTCCTTTGTTGTTTAGTATTGGTTGTGAGTTGCATGATAAAATTTTGTGTAATCCTTTATTTTATTAGATTCCTTCAGTACTGGATGCAAAGAATATTATGTCATAGTGCAGGTTTATGTTAGTGATCTCTTTCTATTGTGTTTATATCTATGAAAACACCTTTGTTTTCCTTGTGTTAAGCACTAGAACAATCGAAACCTTACATAGACTCGCTTTTATAAACATAAATCTCTGTGTTGTGAGATTGTTTAGCTCTATTGAGATTTCTTATGAGTTTTTGTAGTATTGTCATATTTTTATCTTTGGTGTATCACCTGTTAGTGATAGGTTTTGAATTTCAAGTATATCCTTCTTACTCTTTTCCTTTTCGTTCTTTAGTTTTTCTCAAGTTATCTTAAGGGGAACCAGCCCATAATCTAGAGGTCCATTTCATTCCCAGGTCACCCATAACCTCGATGTGTTCCCATGTGTCAATAGGTTGCTACAGTTAATAGCTTAGCAAGGGTGCAACATTATTTGACAACAATTTTTGGCACGCCTGGTGGGACTTAGAACTGTGTTTCAGTCTTAAACCAAAATTATCATACTGTTGTTTGGTATGTGCAGCAGAATTTTCCATCTTTAAGAGACAATTTTTAGCATACTTGGTGACTCTGAGCTCAGATTTAGCAGTTCCAGTGCGTTACTGCTCATGAGAAGAGTGCAGACTAGAAGTAACTTGCCTGTTTTTGAGTATTTGCAGTTGTCCCCGCCTAAGAGGAGGGGCAAGGAAATCTAGAAGGTTCAAAAGGCAGTTGTTTATTTCAGAAGATCCAAGTCGAATCCTTCTATGAGAAGCCATACTTTTGTTACTGTTGTTATTCCTACGAATATCCCAGTGACAATGATTCCAGCAATGAGAAATCAACCATTTGTTGCTTTTAACCAAGGCAGCCCACTGAATCTGACTCAACATGACAAAATTCCTGTCGCTACCTTAAAAATTTTGCCATATTTTCATGGTGAGGATCATACCACCCCAACAAAGCATATAAAAGATGTTGCTAACCTATGTGTTGTTCACCAAGTGATTGAAGAAAATGTTGCACTCAGATTGTTGGCAGCGTCATTTAAAGGAAAAGCCTTACAATGGTTCAGAGGCCTGCCTGTCAACTCCATAGCAACATGGGATGAGTTAGGTAGCTAGTTGTGCAAATTTTTTGAAGATAAATCCGACCACCTATCATTGGTGGAGCAACTATCTGCAATCAAAAGAGCTCCTCGTGAAGTTGTGTCAGATTTCAATCACTGTTTCCATAGGACATGGGATAGAATTCCACAAACGGTAAGGCCTATTACTAACCATGCCTTTTTATACTATTTAAGAGCTTTAAATAGTGATATTTTTGTAATGATTCAATTGATGGGAGGTGATACACTTCCTGCAGCATATGGTGTAGCTGTTAGAGTTGAAAAAAACCTCATAGAGGCTAGTAAAATTGCCCCAAGACCATCTATGCCAATATTTCCCGCTTTTCAGCCTCCAACCCCTATGCAGTTACCTCCTTTGGCTGTTATTCAAAGTGCACCAGCATTTCCAGCACCTAATACCCAGCCTAATGGCCAAGTAAATGCATTTCCAGCTCAGTCTAACGAACTGCAAGAGATTAAAGGCCTTCTGACAACCTTTGGCAATGAGATGGTTAATCTAAAAAACTAGCAAAATCAAGGTTTTAAGCCTTATCATCCCTCATTTCAGTCTAATTACCAGCAAAATCAAACCAATAGACCACCTTACCAGCCTTATAATCAAGGCCAAAAGTTTGCTCCTAACCCAAGGCCACATCAAGCTTATGACTCCAACACTGCAAGCACTTCCAAAGAGCTTGCACCTGTCCAAAATAACTTAGTTCAAGATTATGAGTGGTGCTTTCCATGTAGTCAACCCCATAATCAGGGTACCTATGTAAATGGGTTGCTTAACCAAGCCTTGATGGTTCATAATAGTTCATCAATACAGTCGAGTGTGCCTGTAGCGATTGAAGTACAACAGCAAGAGCAATAGACACATGAGTCTACATTCCTAAACTGGCAAGGAGAAGAATTTTGTGGAGTGATCCACGCTGATTCTTTAATTGCAGACAATATAGGTAGTAAGAAGAGGGCAATAGATGAAGGACATCAACCTAATACAGTTTAAACTCAATCGAAACAAGGGCTGAACCTGAATCAGAATGCTCCTGGCCTGTCAAAAGCTGACTAGATCCGAATGCTACCAAGGGGTCAGCCTTTGGTAGGCAAGCAACAATCGAATTTATCAGCCCAATCGCCTTCAGTTAAAGGTGATGTTATTCCTCCCAAAGGTCAAGTTAAACCTGCTACATCTTTCAATATACTGGAGCATATGAAGAAAATTAATGTACCAATGTCAATATGGGATTCTTTGAGTATTTTGGGTCAAAAGGACCTACTTCAATCTGCTTTATCCGGTTTAAGTGTCTCAGATGAGCCCAGTGTAGAAAAGGAGAAGGTTGTGTTAGCTAATACTACTGTTGGTGATAAAGAACAACAAGCTGCTAAGGCCAAGTCACCTCCTTTTTATTTGTCATTAATCATAGGGGATCATCTGGTTCACAATTGTATGATTGACTCAGGGGCTAGTATTTCAGTTATGCCCAAACAAATTGTCGATAAGTTGGGAATTGAATATGAGCCACTAAAAAAGGGGGTAGAACAATTGGATGGTACTGTTGTTAACACTGTAGGGTTCATTAAAAATTTGAGCTTAACTCTACATGCCTATCCAAATTTTATAATACCACAGGATATATACATTATTGAGTTGCCCCCGTACTTTTCCCTTTGTTTATCTAGGGATTTTACGGCCAAGATAGGTGGTTACCTATCCTCTGATTGGTCTCACATGTTGTTTAGGACTAGATATGGTACTATGGTCACTATTAAATCAGAACCCATAGCCAAGGTTCATATTGAACCTTACAATCCATTTCCTATCAATGCCAACTTATTTACAAGTGTACAAGTGGAGCAGCCTGTTGTTCAAGAGGCTAAGATTCAAATAGAAAGAACATCAGATATTCTTCCTAAAGAGTGGGCGCCTCAAGCTCATGAAGTTGGTACAGGTGAGCAATTGGAGGAGGTTGACATTGGTGTTTATGTGATGCGTGAGACTGACTCCTTTATGCCTAATATTGAAAAGGACAAGGAACAACATAGTGAACAACATGAAAATGATGTGTGGGAGTTGTATTTTGATGGCTCAAGGAGTAGGGTAGGCGCTGGTGGTGGATGTATGCTGGTATCACCAAAAGGTCAGAAGTACTATCTCGCTTTCAGATTATGTTTTAGCTGTTCTAATAATTCTACTGAATATGAAGCTCTAGTCCAGGGCTTGGAGTGGGCGAGACAGAGAGGTATCAGCTATCTAAAAGTTTATGGTGACAGCGGGTTGGTTGTCAATCAAGTGAGAAAGCTTAATGCTGTTAAAAATGATATACTCAGGTCTTACAGGAATAGGGTATGGGACCTCTTAGAGGGATTTCAAGCATTTAATCTGATTTCCATTCCTAGAGCTCAAAATAAACATGCTAATAGATTAGTTGTTGTAGGAGCTGAACATGGTATTCCAAAGGAGATTTGCAGAGATAAAACTAATTAGCATATCAAGATTGTAGTTAGGCTTGTTGTGCCTGATAATAATATACACTGGCAAGTCTTTGATAGTGACTAGCAAATTTTCAGCTTTTTAAGAGAAGAAGCTGAGTTCTCACGTGCCAATCAGGAAAAGTTACAGCACCAGTACAGTGACTAGATTATTCAGCTAAAAAACAACTAGTTGCCTAAAGGCCTGGTCACTTTAGAATCCGTTTTTAATATTGATGATGAAGCTAGAAAACCTAAGGGGAGTATTCAGGTTCAGCAAGAGCACTACGAAGAAGTTGAAGTTTTCAAAGAAAAGTTTCTTAAGTTAGGAAAGGTATGTACAGTTGAAGAGAAGCATGTTTTTGTTCAACTTTGTCAAGAATTTAATGATATCTTTGCCTACTGATTTAAAGGGATTTAATCCCCAACTTGCTCAACATACCATTGAACTTGAGCCTAATGTCAAACCTGTTAGGAAAAAGCAGAGGCCCTTCAATCCTAAGTTAGAGCCTTTGATGAAAAAGGAGCTAGATAGGTTGATTGAAAGCAACATTATTTTCCCCATCAAGCATATTGTTGGAGTTAAAATGACACTGAGAGGGGGGGTGAATCAGTGACTTAACAGATTTGACCAATTTTCAAAAATTCAAAAACATAGCTTAGATTTGATCTCAATATTACTCTAATTAATGCATTCATGAGTTGAATGTAATAATTCATAAACAGAATTGAGAAAAGTAATAATCTCAACAGTGAACTGAAACAACAACATAGTAAAGTTGTGAGAACACTGAAGAACAAAGAGACACAAAAATTTGCTGAGTGGAAAACCCTCTTGGGGTATAAAAACCACTCCCGAAATGCCTTCCGGGCTTAATCTTTTAATCAACTGTTCACAATGCCTTATAGGCTGATTTTTGAGCACCCACTCAAGGAGTACCAACCCCTCATTTAGAGATATCTATCTCAAGGAGTACCAACCCCTCAAATTATGAATTGAACAACAATAATAACTCAGAGGATTTCTTTGTTTTCAGTTAAGCACATATTTCTCTATTTTCTCATCTACAGAATACGTTAAAGATTCAATAATTGAATCCCTAAAATACTACATAGAGAAGAAATTTACAATCTATGCATCTTGTTATTCAGATTTTATTGCAAATTTTATCCATACATTTTCATACAGCCAAGGAATGATAATCTCAGAATTACAACAACAACAATAGAAAAGATTTTTCTGCTTCTTTTTATACATCTGCCAGATAGGTAACTGTCTTCAGGAGTAATGGCTGAACAACCAAACAAAACAAGAGTCGTTTCACCCAGCTAAGAGCCGTCCTCAACAAGTTTGAAACTTATGAGATCATTTCTCTGCATAAAAAGCACAACTGCCCACCACAAAAAATCATAACCTCTAATGTATGAAAGACAATACTCAGTCAGGGCATCATTTGTCATATTAGTAACAGAGATGCAGAGAGCAGTTAAAGAAAATGGTGATTATAAACCAGTACGTATAGCATGAAACGCATAAATAAAAATACCAGATAGATCTACAACTCCCATGGCTCCATCAACCACTGTCGAGCTTCCAGCCAGAGAGGTGCTTCAAACATAGCAGCCATACCATTCATTTCTGAACCAAAAATGAATTTCATCCTGACAATGCCGTTACAGCTAGCAACAATAGTAAAGAACAGTTTATGAAGCTTTCTCATGATGGCGGCCAGGCTAGGGTTCGATACCCAGCTAAAAGAATAAACTCAAAAAGTTTACCCTAACATTCTTTTCAATCGATGTAACGGTATGCCGAAGGCAACTTTAACGCCAGACATTCCCCTTAGTTATCGCTTTCGTTGTGACACATCAGAGTCGGGGAGAAGTCATAAAGAATACATTATGTCTCATTGATAGGCTTCCTTAGTGCATTAATCATTCGCTGAGACATAAGGAAACTTCTCACCAATTTTTACTTTTGTTCCATTCACTATCGCTAAGACCATGCGATGTCGGAGAGACCTCTCAGAGATTACTTTATGTCATACCGAAGGTCTTTGTCATTTCTAAGTCGCCAAGACAAGAGCACACTCTCACCGAGATATAACCTTCATTCGTCCTTGCCAAGACAATACATAGTCGGGGAGACACTATATAGATTGCTCTATGTTTCACCGATACTCCCATCCATCATGTATCGCTGTGACTAGACAAAATCGGTGAGACATCTTGTAGACAAGTCTTTGTTTTGCCGAGAGCCCCCATGTCCAAACTTGTCGCCGTAACATATCGCTCTCGGGGAGACCTCATATAGATAAGATTTTGTTTCACTGAAGATCACCCACCATCTTGTGTGTCGCTAAGACAAGTCAGATCCTATGCCGACGAAGTCCCTTTATTGCCGGTCGGGGAGACATGATGAGTTCGCTAAGACATCATTCCGACGGTATAACTCATGCCGATATGTTCTTTCATGTGCCAGTCGACAAGACACAAAGCACTCGATGAAACATCATGCCGAAAGGCAAAACTCCTGCTGAAAGCACTTCATAAGACTTAATCGGTGAGACATAACCTTTTTCGCTATGACCCTTCACCAAAGCCTTAAACTCTTGCTGATGTGTTTCCATTTAATCTCCGATCGGTGTGACATACCAATTTCGTTGTGACCACATACCGATGGTATTACTCCTGCCGAAAGAGATCACTCACTATCGCCGAAACAAAAGAGAATGTTACACCGAAGGCTGTATGAATGACAAAATTCCAATCGACATGACATCAAAAATGTCTTGCCGATAGGCAACACATACATTTCAAAAAGGATCGGGGAGACCCTGCCATTCTCACACTGATATGAGTAAGCCCGAATGAGAAACAACCAATACCTGTGATATGCAAGGAGAACCATCTTGAGACAGATCATCAATGAGAACAAACTGAAAGAGATTTTTGTCATCAAGGACAAACCATAAACACAACTGAGATCCAACACATACCTCATGGGTTTCAAACCTAGTACCAGTAAGGAAGAAAAATGGTGAAATAAGACTGTGTAGATTTTTGTGACTTAAATAGGACCTCCTTAAAGGATCATCATCCTCTGCCTTCCATGGAGTAGATACTTTAGGTAGTTTCAGGGTCTGAAAGGTTTTCCTTATTAGATGGCTATTTTGGTTACAACCAGATATTAGTGAAAAAAGAGGATCAGTACAAGACAACCTTCACCACAAAATGGGGAACTGTGGCCTATCGGAAAATGCCCTTTGGTTTATCTAATGTTGGGGAAACCTTTCAAAAAGCAATGGATATGACCTTTCAGGGTTTAATGTACAAGATAGTCTTAGTCTATCTTGATGATATCACTATTTTTTCTAAGGAGGCTAGGGATCATCTAAGTCATTTAAGGTAGATTTTTGAAAAATGCAGGGAATTTGGGATATCACTTAACCCCAAAAAATGTGTATTTGTTGTTCACGAAGGAAGATTGCTTGGTTATGTGGTATCTAAACAGGGTATTACTATTGACCTTGAAAGAATAAGTGTTATCTTAGCTCTTCCTTTACCAGCACACAAGAAAGGTTTGCAGAGTTTTATTTATCCTTGACATTGCTGATTTATTAAGTCCACTAACTCACATGCTGAGAAAGAATGTACCTTTCAGCTAGACTAAGGATGGGAAAAGAAGTTTTGAGCTTATAAAAGAGGCATTAGCAACCGCACCTACACTTCTAAATCCTGACTTTTCTAAAGATTTCATTTTATATGCCTATGGAAATATTGATTCACTTTTAGCCATGCTTGTACAGCGAAATGATGAAGGATCTGAACAGCCCGTGGCGTTCTTCAGTCAGGGACTCAAAGATTACGAGCTCAAGTATACTTTTGTAGAGAAACATTTTCTCGTTGTCATAAGAAGCTTAAAGAAGTTTAGGCACATGCTTTCCAATAACAAAATTATACTGATGGTTGCTCATCCAAGTGTGAAAGAGTTTTTATTAAACAAAGATTTGAGTGATAGAAGAGTCGGTTAGGTCACTAAGGTGATGGAGTATGACCTTGAGATAAAGGTTACCAAACTAATAAGAGAGAGAGGCCTGTGAGAACAACTTACTGAGGACAACAACAACAATATAAAGGAGGAGGAAAGTTCTGTCTTAGCACTCCAAGACGGACAACAAGCTCCTATACCTACTCCTACAGGTTGGATCACAGAAATGACACATTTTTTATTAATTGGTGAGTGCCCTCTTGATCTAACTAAATCCAAAAGAAGGTATTATCGACTGCAATCCATACCTTATGTTATTTTAAATGGTTTGTTGTTTAAAAGAGATTTTCATGGTGTCCTATTAAGATGTATTGAAGTTGATCAGGTTGATAGAGTATTGCATGAATTCCATCGAGGGTCAGCTGACGAACACTTTTCTCCAAGAGCCACAGCTCTTAAAATAATGAAAGGAGGCTATTACTAGCCTACCTTATTCAACGATGCTCATTTGTGGGTAAGAAAGTGCAAAGAGTGTGCTATTTTTGCTGCAAAAGAGAAGTTGGCAGCCCTCCCGCTGCAACCGATTCAAATTGATCAGCCCTTCATGAAATGGGGTTTGGATTTCATTGGGATTATAAACCCGCCATCAAGTGTAGGCCACAAGTGGATACTCATAGCCACTGATTATTTTTCAAAATGGACTGAAGCAGTGGCACTCAAAGAAGCTAATGAATCTGCTGTCCTGAATTTCTATGAAGAGTTAGTTATCAGATTTGGTATTCTAGATTCTATTGTGTCAGACAATGCCCTTGCTTTTGTGAGTGTTAAAATTTATGACTGGGCTATCAAAAATGGTATATATCTGAGTACATCCTCTAATTATTATCCACAAGGCAATGGACAGGCTGAGTCCATTAACAAGAATCTCCTAAGGATCATTAAGAGAACTATGGAAGACAATCAAAAAGCCTGGCACACCAAGTTGAAATCAGCCTTGTGGGTTGATAGGATTATGTCTAAAAGGTCAACTGGTCTCTCCCCATACATGCTGGTGTATGGAAAAGAGGCAAGACTACGCATTTCAGTTGAACTCCCAGCCCTGGACCTGGGGAAACAGCTTGATATGTTTGAGGAGGAGCCTATGACAGCAAGGTTAGCTCAATTAATTAAACTCGAAGAGCTCAAAGCTGAAACAGTGAAAAGGATTGAGCAACATCAGGCTCAAATGAAAAGGCCATTCGATAAAAAGGCGTCTCTCAGAATGTTCCAGGAAGGTGACATAGTGCTAAAGTGGGATGAATTAAAAAGTAGGCCTGGAAAGCACTCCAAATTTGATGTATTTTGGATTGGGCCATATATCATTACTGAGAAGAAACAACATAATGCTTTCCAACTATCTAGGTTGGATGGTATAGTGGAACCAATCCCAGTGAATGGGATTCACCTCAAACGTTGCTTCTGAGGGGTGGACCTAAATCTGTACATAGCTGTTAAAATTCTAGAGATCAATAAGTGCTTCCGCACATTAGATTAGGTGCGGTTCTCATTCCCTAAGTGTTGTCTCAACACAGATGAACAGTTCTCCTCCTGCTGTTTTGTCTTGGATGGGCCAGGGGCCTCATATGTGGCGGTCTTCTGAGTTACTAGATCTGGGTGCATTTTCTAAGGATAGGTCTAGGTCCCCAACGACTCCATGCCCAATGGATAGGACTAGGCTACTAGTTTGCATGTTTAGCAGACAAACATCTAGCTGAGGTCGTTAGAAATGTTACCCAATTTTCACCTGGGGGCTCAATTGGGCAGGGCAATCCATGCTTTCAGGTGTTCTCAAAGACCAAATGGAGGAACATTTGCATCAAGGTTACATATTTTCTAACTTGTTTGCTTCTTGTGCAGCTGCAGGGGGAAAATTATGTTTTTTAATTTGGCACATGGTTTTAATGAGGCTCCCATAAGGGTTGAGCCCAGTGTGCGAGTGTTCAGTTTTTATTGAGGGTCTTCATCTTATGTTTTTGCCTTGTTTTCCCCCTTTTCTGTTTTGTTTTCTTTGCGCCCCTTTTCTTTTGTTCTGTTGGGGGCGGAACCAGAACCAAACTGAACTTTGGAACTTTTTTGAAGTTTCAGGTTCCGGTCCCATCCCGGTCCCAGTTCCGCCGAGCTTGTTTGTTTTTCTTGCCTTTGTTCTTTGTTCTTTGGTCATGGGGTGTTTTCTCCCCTTCTTTTTTCATCCTTTTTCGTCCCTTTTTCGTCATCTTTATATGGTGTTGGAGGCGGGTTCGGGACGAAATCTGAACTTAAATCTTGATGAAATTTTTAGTGTCAGATTTGTTTCCGACTCCGCCCATTCTTCTTTTCTTTGCTTTTTGCGTGGCCGGTGATCGAGGGATGTCTCCTCCTCTTTGATCCTCTTTGTGTTTTTCTTTCTTCCTTCATGCCTTATATGTAGCTGGGGGCGGGATCGGAACAAAATCCAAACTTGAAACTTCGGGAAAGTTTCAAGTCCAGATTTGGTTTCGGTTTCGATTCCGTCGACTCTTTGGTTTTTCCCCCATTCCAACTCCGGTCCCTGTTCGGTTCTCATCCCAACTCTGACTTTTCCAAAGGGTTCGAGCTTGGGAAGCATTGAAGGGCTCGCTGAGAAGTCCACCCGACTGAGAAAGTCTTGTCGATAGCGATGAATTTGACAGTAGAGGGGAATATCGGTATGACCAATAGAAGCTCGTCATGACCTCTGGCCGATAGCGATTGCTATGTCGATAACTACCGAAGGGCATAATCACATTGGGGAGACATGGCTAGTGTCTCACCGACATGCAATTCTGATGAAGCGACTTTTGACCGTCTGTTGATGCTGCTTCTCAAAGAAGGTCAACTTGCAGAAAGATCTAGAGCAAGAAGAAGGCCGAAGGGGAAGGGGTCGCGAGTCATAATAACTGTTGGGATGTTGGTTGGAAAAAGTGGGTTGACATTAATGACCATGCCGCAAAGCATTCAAATCGGCTCTGACGAAGTCTCAAGGGTGGACACGAGGGCTGCGAGTTAATGCGGTCGTTGTAAAAAATCTGAAGGCCATGCCTAGGAGCGAGCTTTCACCGACATGAGCAGGGTATGCACATTTAATGCCTCATTAACTTCATTCCAAAATGCTTCTAGGGCTGACGTGTCTAGACACCGACTCATTTTGTAAACCCTAAGGCAGGGGTTGACACCTTTTGGTTTTGGTTGTATAGATGGCATTTTTACCTCTTTGTAAAGGAGTTCTAGGTCAAGAGACTGCTAAAAAAAAAGGGCATTATTCAAACTTTGTAACTCATTTTTTGTATGAATACTACAGGTTTGTAATACAAAGACTCCTTATCTTTCAACAGAAAGTCATTTCCTTCACCGTTTTCCTTTGTTGTTTAGTATTGGTTGTGAGTTGCATGATAAAATTTTGTGTAATCCTTTATTTTATTAGATTCCTTCAGTACTGGATGCAAAGAATATTATGTCATAGTGCAGGTTTATGTTAGTGATCTCTTTCTATTGTGTTTATATCTATGAAAACACCTTTGTTTTCCTTGTGTTAAGCATTAGAACAGTCGAAACCTTACATAGACTTGCTTTTATAAACATAAATCTCTGTGTTGTGAGATTGTTTAGCTCTATTGAGATTTCTTATGAGTTTCTGTAGTATTGTCATATTTTTATCTTTGGTGTATCACCTGTTAGTGATAGGTTTTGAATTTCAAGTATATCCTTCTTACTCTTTTCCTTTTCCTTTTCGTTCTTTAGTTTTTCTCAAGTTATCTTAAGGGGAACCAGCCCATAATCTGGAGGTCCATTTCATTCCCAGGTCACCCACAACCTCGAAGTGTTCCCATGTGTCAATAGGTTGCTACAGTTAATAGCTTAGCAAGGGTGCAACTTTATTTGACAACAATTATGTCAAAGATTCTTCTGAAAATCTAGGTCAAGGATTTCGCCCAGTCAGGTATAGGACTAGTTATTATGAAAAGGATGAAAATGGTAAGCAGTTGACACTAAATGTCAATCATTTTCAGGCCATGAGAGGGGTGAGAAAGTTTAATATGAAGGAGTATATGCTTGGTTTATTATGAATGGAATTTGATAGAATAATGATAGCTGGTAGAGCGAAGACCGACTACACATGGCACCTATTTGTGAGGTTTTCACCATGACACTTATACAAAGTGCCACCGAAATGGTTTTCACTATAGAATGGATTATTTCTCTTTACGTTTTCTTTTTCTTTTTTAATTTTTCTATTTTATTTTTACTTTTTGGTCTTTTGTTCACACAAGATGCCTATTTGTCAAGCTTTCATCTAGGTGATAATTTTTTTATTTTTTGGAATTCAACAATTTTGTGATCATGTTGGACACTCTTCAGGAGATGTAGGCCAATGATCGATGGATGGGTATGGATGGTATAAAATGGAAGATGGGGAACACAATGTGGTGTAGGTAGGAGGTGCTAAAGTATGATCACTACAATGCACACTACATGGACCGTCATACTTCCCACGAAAAAGGAGATTAGACAACTAATGGATTAGAGCACATCAAGGGGTTGCCATCAAAGGTACATTGTGTGAGAGGTGGAGTGATATGGTGCTTGGATGAATATGGGTGGATTAGATAAAATGTGTGGATTGTGGAATAATGACGTGGATAGAAAATTTGGATCAACAAGCCCATAAATTGATGGCCTTCTTTTACATATGTCCCCAGTTATCATGGGTATAAAGACACCATCGAAGATTAATTTATGCTTTCTTTTTGCTTTTGAATTTTAATTTTTTCTTGTCTGAGTGCTTTTGCTTTTGATTTTTCTCTAAGGAATTTTCTTGATCTTTCTTTTTTTGCTTTGACCTTGTATATCATTTTAATAAAGGATTTCTCTTTCTTGAATTTTGATTTATAGCCTTATTCTTTTGTGTTGACACTTGTTGATCCAAGTCTAGGAGACAGATGAAATTAGATGAATTTTATGGCATGGTAAAGATGTATGATTTGTGTATGGGATTAGTGGTGCCCTCAATGTATTATTCATAACTATCCTTTTAAGCACATGTAATATCAAAGGAAACCTATTTGCCCTCAACGAGTTGGCATGAAAGTGTAGTAGGAGCAACATTTGTAGATGCATAATCTACCTCAAGGTGCTCGAGACGAAAAAGATGGTAGCTCATGAGAATTATTGGAAGTAATATGATCCTTGATTTAAAAGGGATGCTTTGGGATATCTTCCATAAGATCATGCTAAAAAAGTGGGTTATCATAAATGTCTTGATCAAACATGGGATTCTCATGAACATCAAATGATTGGGATGCAATGGATATTGGTTCGAGCTCCAAAAGGCATGCATGTAACTCATTTCTCTAACTCCAAGGTCTTTCAAATTAACCTTGATTTTCGAGGGAGTGAGAGATATGGGTAGCAATGAAGGCTCAATTGTTACAAAGGAAGATGGTAAGGCAGTGTTAAGACAATTCTCTGAGAGTCCAAGACTGCTTTGAGAGGTTCTATAGTGCTCAAAGGGATTCAAATCGTCTAGTATATTCACTTTGGTTTTGTTGTACGAGAACTTGATGAATTGATGTAGGATTGATGGAACAACTTGCATGGTATGGATCCATGGGTGTCTCAGGAGAATGTTATAAGGAGTGTCAAGATCTAGGACTTGACAAGTAGTATCCATTGTAATAGGTCCAACCTGGATAGGTATTGTAATAGAGCCTATAGATTCACATTCAACATCATCATATGCTTTGATTTTTATCTTCGTGTGGAGACCGATAGCATCATCAGAATATCCCAATTGTTTGACTAGACTTAGACTTCAAATTTTTAGTCCTACTCCACTATCTATCAAGACTCATCTAATTTTATATTTTTGGACAAAGGCTTCAATATGTAAGGCATCAATATTGCAAGGGTTTTGTATAGTAATATCCTTCTTGGTAAATGTGATAAAATACTCAGGATTGTCGCTCTCGAAGGATATAGATGAGGCTTTCTAATTAGATGACTAGATGTTATTAACCATGTAATCATAGGTGACACAGGTGTAATTGGCTTGGTCCTTACCAGTCGTTCCTGAAATGGAGGCTTTCCTAATCCATGATTTTGTAAAGGATCTTTAAAGATGGTATGATCTTTATTTGAGGATCCCTGTGGATTATCAATTTCTATAGTTCTCTATTATATGAGATCTTGAATGGCATTCTTGAGTTTAAAATGTAGTTAGAGGTTTTATTCCCTTTCATTTTGTGGTACTCATAGAAGTAATTGTTATTCCACCAAGATGGTTTAAATGGTCCTAGTTCATAATATCTTATTTACGATAATTGAATGACATTATTTTGTAGCAATTTCTTTAAAATTGACTCAATAGGTTGCCCTAAGGGTGTGTATTTTCATTGTGGTTGGGTAGTCCTTGGAGGACCACATTATGTTATTTTTTGTATTGTGTTGGTTTTTTTACCATGCTTTTGTGGTGGGTTACTCTTGTTTGTCATTATAGGTCCTTCCAGATTGATTGCAGGGTGAGCTTTGTTAATGAATTTCACATCTACTACACCATCATTTGTCATGTTTTTATTGCTTGACTAGAATTTATTCTTGTCATTTGAACTGCTTGGATAATTGTTGTTCTCCTTAAAAAAAATTGACTAGACATTTTTCAATAAGGGATTTTTCAATGGAGATACCTTTTTCATATGACCTCCCTGAATGTGTTTGAGCAGTGGATTTGTAGATGAAACATCACCTCCTTATTAATATTTTCCATGAATATTTGCACCAATTGCTTCTCCAGTATGTGGCATGGAAAATTAATAGCAAGGCTTCTCCACCTTTGTAAGAATGCAATAAATGTTTCTCCATCCTTTTACTTTTTGTTACATAAATGGATTATGTTTATTTCAATTAAAATGTTATACGAGAAGTGTGTTATAAATTTGTCTATCAATTCGCTCCATGTTCTAATGCCTAGAGGTAGGTGTGAAAACCATTCAAGGGATTGACCTCCAAGACTTTGTGGGAAAAGTCTCATTAAGTATACGTGATCATAAGCTACATCCAAGGAGGTCATATGAAATTCTCTCACATGTTCAAAAAGATATCCCTTCATATGATGAAATGTGTTGGAAAGGGAGGCATGTAAATGTTCTTGTTGAATGGGTAAGGACATAATTCCTATACTAAGTATGTTTTCTTGTTTCCAGACACCTGCATATTGGACATTTGTTGTTGTAGGGTCTGTAGTTGTTGAGCTAAACGATCCATTGGCGATGGTGTTGGTATGATGAAATTTGTTGGAAAGGGAGGCATGCAAATTCTCTTGTCGAATGGGTAAGGACATAAGTCCTATACTGAGTATGTTTTCTTGTTTCCAGATACCTACATATTGGACATTTGTTGTTGTAGGGTTTTTAGTTGTTGAGCTAAAAGATCCATTGGTGATGGTGTCACAGGAGTTGTGTTTGATTGTAGATATTGTGTCAAACCCTATGAAGGGTTTGTGAATGGGTTATTGTTTTGATAATGTGATGTGGAAGTGTAACCATGCATCTTTTGATTAGTCGCGTTGAAGTGATGTTGCAGCATGGGTGGGGTGTTTTGTTGAAAGTGTGTTGTGAAAGTGGGATTAAGATTAAATTATAGTGGAGGTTGGTTGAAACTAGATGAGAAAGTAGAATTATGATCATGTGGTGGTTGTTGTGGTGGTGGGTTCAAATTATGATTTATCCCAAAAAAAGGATCTTGTTAGCGTCGGCAGGATGTTTTTGTTCTGTAAAGTGAACGTTGTGTTCACTTTCGACCTTGAAATTGAAGGGTTTATCCTTCAAGTTTTACTAGGTGTGTTTTGATGGGTGACATTCTGAGTTTTAGGTGTAGTATTAATTTTTTGTGTTGTAGTCTAAGGGTGGAAGCAAATGGGTTTTCTATTTATTTTTTGAATGTGGGAGTTGGTGGGATGTTAACAGTTGTTGTGTTGTGTGAAGTTTGACCAAGTGATTTTCTTGTGTTCAAATGTGATAATGTGGTGTTAGATTATTGAGTTGTGGTGTCAACGATACCTTTTCCTTGAGGTATAGTACTTGGTGATTTCTTTATGATAGTGGAGATGTCAAAGTCAGGGAGAAGCCAAGCTCCACTATGTGCAAGTACGAAGAAAAATTTGTTAGGTTCAACAGTTTTTAGTTCATCCATGATTCACAATATCCTAGGATCTTGCAAAGAATTACATCTATTTCTTCTAGCATTAACCCTTGTTCTACTTCATGTAAGGTATAGCCATCAAATGGAGGTACAATTTGTGACAGTGGGGTTGTTTGATCATTAGAGGTTGACCCAAAGTGCATGTCACTAGTTGGATTAAATGTACATATGGTCGGATGTAGAATCCATCTCTTTTCATTTTTTCTGGGATCGTGTGACAACCATAAAAGATTATGTTTGGAGTTTTTATTTTTTGGATATTTTTGGTGTTTTTTGGATTTTTGGTTTTTAAAATGTTTTTGGATTTTTAAAGATTTTTGGATGAATGCAACAATAGCATGAGATCAATCTATATTTTTTGGAATTTTTTTTGCAAATGAAAAGACCCTATATTTTTTACTTTTGATCTTAAAAGGAGGGTACATGACGAATTTTTTATAGGACTAATGTGATCTAATGAAAAATCTAAACCTCAAGGAAGGACAATTGACGTTGGTTTGATAAAAAGTTGAATTTTAACTAGATTTGTGAGTTAAAAATCCTACTTTGTTGGTGAGGTAATTCTAGAAAATACGAGGTTTTAAGATGCTCAAGAGATGACTCTAGACTGATCCATAAAAATTCTTTTTGTATTCTAATTTTAAGACACTAAGATGAATTTCTAAGATTTTGGATGGTGATTTTAACTTAGGGATGCAAATTTAAATCTAGATAAAGCTACAAAAAGTTGAAGATGTAAGATCGAATTGGAAAAGACTCTATTTTTGGTTTATGTTTTATATGTAAAATAAGGTCTGAAGTCTATACATTCCAAAATAAACTCTGATTTATCTATACAAACAAATGTGGCAAATGATAAACATATGTGGTACAAACTATAGGCAAATGCAGTGTACAAAAGAATAATTATGTCTCAGAATTATAATAAATGTGTCACAAAGCTCAACAATTGTGGTACATAAACATATGTGGTACTAATTATGAAAAATGCAATTTTTTGAATCAACTAAGGTTTTGAACATAGATGTGATTCAAATTTAAGACAATTATGTTGCAAGACAAAGATAGTTGTAGTGTTAATTTCTACAATTACAATGTTCTAACTTTTTAGGTTTTGACTAACACAAATGTGTTTAAGACTTCAAATAGTTATGGTTTAGAACTAAAATAATTGTGGTTCATAGAGACAAATGTGTTGCACAAATTAATAAATGAATTGCATAGATTCTGCAATTATGTTGTAGAAACAATATGACACATAAGCTAACAAATGCAACTCTTTGGTTTTTTTCCTAAAATCTAGTTTTTCTAAGTGACTGTAGGTGTTTGATTTTGCAAAGTTTGGAAAAATGACACTAATAAAACATAAAATATAGCAAGATACAACTGTTGACTCTTGACTTGACTCTTGGTAAAAGGATAAGGCCCTAAGGACAAGTAGTATTTGGTAATAATAGAACTGACATTTAAATACAAGCACAACTTGGCTATTCAATCAAGACGTGTAAACTTGCAGTAGGCCCACCTCATAGTAAAGTGATAAATACTTTGAAAGATTGGATAGTTAAATAATTAAAAATAATTATTCAATATCTTTCTATGTGACAATGGATAGCTAGATGCCCAGTGGGACAGACCTAATACAACACAGGCTCACCTTCTTTCTCCCCTTAAGAGGCTATATCTAACAACCCAAAAATATTCTATCTTGACTCAAGGGAGGACATGGTGAGTAGTTTTAGGAATTGATCCTTTTACCCTGCAGCACTACAAGTCATGATTGAAAGGCTCTTAGGATACTAAAAACGAGGTTCATAGTGGGGGACTATTGTGAACAGTGAGCTCGTTCGATATGCTCAAGTCAAGAGGGGTCTCCTCTCTACTCTTCACCTCCATGTCTTGATGGATTGAGGGTCATAGGGCTTGCCTTGAAGGACAATGGCCACACCTTTGGGTACAACTTTCGTTCTTCCCCCTTTATATGCCCCACCAAGAAACATTCTTGAGATCAAAGCAATGGGTGATGAGGCCCAAAAGCAAGTCTCACTAATGAATTAAATAGCTATGGTGTAACTTTTGATCCCCAAGATTATTCTTAGGATTCGCGAGGGGAGATCATTATTATCACCACACCTCAAGAGTACAACAAGATTGCAAACAAGTAATGTTTCTGATTCCCAAGATAATGCTAGGTGTGAGGGAAGAGCATACACATCATAGGTTCACCAAACATGGAAAATAATCATCTTATTTTAAAACCCAAATGAGATTATTTAATCTAGAAAAAGAAAGACACAAATTTTGTGTAGATATTCTTCAATAATCAAACCTACATCAAACTCATTAGCATGTTTAGAATTTATCTTTAACCAATAAGCTACAATATAAATTATTAGTAATTTCAAGGTTTTTTCTCTCTTTCCCAGTGGTAGCAACTAATATGACAAAAATAGTTAGTACCTGTTGTCCAACTTTCACCTACGGGCTAAATCAGTTGGGCAATCTATGTTTCAGAGGTTCATTAAAGCCAAATGGAGACATTTACATCAAGGGTTAGGTCCTTATCTGGTGCTACCTCACGGAGAAGTCTATAGTGAAGCCTCGCCTCAGTCAGATTTGGAATAAAATCCATCAAAGAGGAAGGCCGACAAGACCCCCTTGTTGTCTTGCCAACTAGCAATGCCCTCTATTTATTCTAATGCACCGGTTGCTAGGACATTCAGGTTGCCGGGAGTTGTTATGTATCTCTCTGCTAGAAAGAAATCACACCGACAGTTACTCACCAGGCTAAGCGTCGCCAAAGGAAGGGTGTCATCGGCAAGAGGTCTAGCAGACAGGGTGAAGTCCTGCCGAAATGGTCTCAGCTCGCCGAAGGTTCTTTGCCTTCGGCATAAGGTCCTATCGATCAAATGTTGTCTTGGCGAATGAGGATGTGGTCTCGGTGTAGGATGGTGATCTCGGGGAAATGTCTAGCCGACAGGCCAGGGTCTCAACGACGGTATGGGGCTTAGCCAAGAGATCTCATCGACAAGCAATGTCTCACTGAAAGGAAGCGAGCTCGGCAGGAAGCTCATCGATAACGAAAAGTCACGCCGACATGCCTTGTGCCTTTGGTGTAATGTGAGAGGCTCGATAGGAAGTCTCGCCGACACATGAGAGTCACCCCGACGATATCCCAGTTCACCAAAAGGAAGTTCAAGTCACCAAGATGTCTTGGCGATTGGCAAAGACCTCACCGAGAGAAATTGATATCGGCATAATGTCTCATTGAGGGCTTAGTGTCTCACCGAAGGGATGTTTGAGCCCAGGAAAGTGGTTGAGCTTCACCACAAGGTCTTCCAGATTGAAGGAGGTCTCCCCGACATAAAGAATGAGCTTTCCAAAGGATTCTGAGCCTCGCTGTGACGTCTTTCCGAGCATCGTGTGTCTTACTGAATGCTGCTACAAGGTCTAATCGCATCGGGGAGACACGATTAGTGTCTCACCGACATGCGATCCAGTTTGAATGACCTTTGACCACCTAAGAATCTTACATGGAGTATGCTCGACCAATCTAAAGGAGCCAAAGATGAACCATTGACAACTTCACTGTTTGACTCCCCCCTGTGATGAGATCGACAGAGCATAAGCAACATGTATCTGCTCTGTGAATAAAGTGATGAATCAGATTGATATCCAGGAGGTGTCATCGAGCAACAGAAAGGCAGAGACCACAGGGACAACTGGGATGTCAACTGGCAAGAGTTGATCAACATTTATGGTAACGCTCAGAAAGAAAGCAGCTCGATAGAGGAGGTTTGAGAGGGACACGAGGACCATAAGTTATTGTTGCTAAAGATCTAAAGGCTTCCCCAAGGGCAATCTTTCACACGGACATGGACAACGAGGTTACACTTGAATGCAAAATTAATTTCAGGCAAAAGATCTAAGGGAGATTTTTCTAAAGAGGGATATTTTGTAAGCCCTAAGGGGCTGACACTCTTTTGTATATATGGATTTTTTTTTCCTTTTTTGAAGACAGTTCAGACTTGGTATTTTTTTGCTTCTGTAACTTGTAGAGTTCTCTGCAGAAGAGAGACTATGTTTTGTAGCTCATGACAGACATGTATATCAGTGTTCACCATTGAAATCAATGAGTATAAGCGATTTACCTTTTCAATCTCTCTATTAAATTGTGCGCATTCGTATAATTGATGAAACTACTTGTGAAACTATATGATTCCTTGTGGTCATGTCTTATCTCAGCACCTTTCTATAGAGAAATATGTGTTTTGCAGGTTGTGAGATGTGTTGTAATGCAGTATCCTCTAGTTGTGAAGTTATTCCTTCCTTCTAGGAGTGTAGCCATATGAACCTTCTCATGAAATGTTTATGCAAAAAAAATATGTGATCAATTTATGTACAACTGAGCTTCCTTCATTGACTGAAAATGTGTGTGTAAACTGTATTATGTGTCTTCTTACTAAATTCGGTGCATCACCATAGAAATAGTGTTTACATAAGTTTTAATATTTTCTCTTTCTCCCTTTTCCTTACATAATTAGTAGTTAGGTGGCACCATAGGAAGCCGGCCTTCTCCGGAGGTTCATTTCAACTCTAGGTGACCCACAGCCTTGAAATGATCCCATGTTTCTCTAGAAGGCTCAGTCTCAATCACTGAGCATAGGGTGCAATTTCTAGGTGACAACAGTACCCAAAAGCTTAACCTATTAAAATCATATAGTAAACCAAAAATTAGAACCTGAAACTTCAATTTTACCTTCTTAATAGATGCAAAGCACAAGTCTGATAGTTGATATGTAGAATAATAACAATTGTAGTCGACCTTTTGATGATTATAATGCTAAAATTCTATTGTGTGACA
The DNA here is from genome assembly GCA_007258455.2 of Sequoia sempervirens. Taxonomy (NCBI): domain Eukaryota; kingdom Viridiplantae; phylum Streptophyta; class Pinopsida; order Cupressales; family Cupressaceae; genus Sequoia; species Sequoia sempervirens. The sequence continues at coordinate 192,379 of VDFB02234026.1, forward strand.
AAACCTGTAGATGCACACATTGACAAAAATAAAGAAATAGATAACCCATAATGTATGATTTCAATGTTAGGATATCATAAAATCAAATGTTAGACCTGTGTAATAAATGAAATAACAATCATTAGCAGAAAACAACATAAAATAAATGACAATAAGATGTGGTTCAAAAATGTGATAAATGCAGTGCGACAAACTACACATACATCACACACTAACAGATGTGGTTCTCTATAATATATGAGGTGCTATTTTTGTCAGATGCGGTTTTTTTTCATTAGATACGGTGTTGTTTCTATGTGTCAAAATTTCTTAAAATTTCACAAAAAAATAATTAGCTTCATGTCAGGTTCACCATTTTGTCAATAAAAAAATGAGATTCATAATAAAGCATGAATTAATAACAACAACCACTAAATTGTAATCTAAGCTAATACTCAATCCAATACAAAAATGAAGCACAATCAACACAATGAAATCAAATAACAAAACAATGAAATTACCTTCCTTGTGTCAAACTTGATTTACCTCCATTTCTCCTCTTTGTTTTTCCTTTGCTCTCAATTATGTGTGCATTATGTTGCTTGAATCTCAATGAGAATGAATAAGATAAATGGATGGAAAATGTCAAAGAATCATGGTTAGCCTTCAAAGAGGAATGAGGATTTCTTTTATAGAAAAGTTTTATTTGAATGGATGATCAAGATCAAGAGTTAAGAATCGTTGAGAGGAATTGATTGGGGAGTTAATTGACTACAACTGGCTATAAGATTTCAGTCAACTATTTGCATGAGGAATTGATTGCTTCGTTAACTCGCACTAAGTGGGAGTGAACTAATTTGATTGATCAATGGACTGAGATTGATTACTCAATGGAATGGAAGAGAGTGTTTGTTAAGAACAAGGTGGAAATGCATGAGATAATAATTAATTTAAATTAATTAATTATTTGAGGAATATGCAAGTGGGAATTAATAAATAAATAAAATATTTTATTTATTATTAATGAGTGGATAATGTTGAGATAAAATAGGGTAATTAAATAATTAAAGTAATTATTTAATTTAGGAAGTGTGAATGTAGAGAATTAAATAATTAAAGTGATTATTTAACTTAGAAAGGGGATAATTAAATAATTAAAGTAATTATTTAATTTAGAAAGTAGGTGAATGTTAATTAAATAACTATTAATAATTATTTAATTAATTTAGAGGAATAAGATAGTTAAAGACATAATTAAATAAACAAGATTTATTTAATTAGTCAGAATTAAATACATAATTAAATAAATAGGATTTATTTAATTAATCAAAAAGATTAATGATAAAGTGTTTTCTTTTTGTATCAATAAAAGTGGCAAGCCACTAAAATTTTTATTAATAATAAAGAGATTACATATCCAAAATTATTGTAGACGCAGTATTGACTCCTTAAGAGCAAATACAAAAACAATTTTACATTAGAATAATTTCACCAAAGAACCCCTAAAGTCTTGATTTAGCCGATAATAGTAAGCAAAAGAAATGTATTTTACAAAATATCCAAGTTACAAATCAAAAAGCAGAAATATATCCCAACACAAAGAAAGGTGGCAAGCATTTGAAAACCCTAACCACACTCAGAGATTTTCACACCCCACTTTCAAAAGAGGAAGCCACATCAACATGAAGGGGGAAGTATGGAGTAGAATGTGGCTCCACCAATGCATGTTTGATTAAAAATTGAACAAAATCATACAAAATTTGAATTAAATTAGAAACCGAGTTACCCAAGCGAGAGTGCATTCTATGCAGAAGACAAGAAAACTCATAAGAGCAATCATCTAACATTTCATGCACCATCAGGCTAAGAAGGGTAGTTAGAGAATGATAAAAAAGAAAGTGTTGATGGAACAGGACACCACCAACCATATTGGTGTCATGAAGAATATCATAACCATCAAATGCAGGTTGAAGGGTTGAGAGCGAGCAAACATGTGGCAGGAGATAATTTCCTGCAAGAAATTTAACCATCTATGTACACCAAAGCACATCCATTAAGTTAGATAAAAAATGAGATTCTATTTCATTTGGTAATGCTATAGTGTGTAAGTCCAACCAGTCCCAGCCTAGCACCGTGGAAATGGCCTCTACCACCTAGTTGCATTCAATTATACATGACCTCCTCAATTTCTCAATTGAAAAGGGCATGGTGTCTCAGACCTTATGATATCTTGTAGGGATGTAAACTTTGAAAGAAGCCTTCATTGAACTCAACAATAGAAGAAAGAATATACATTATTAAAAATGCCACCAGAAAATATATTAATAGAACCAAAAAATTTCCCACAAAATGTGGAGGAAGCAGCTGCACATGTTTAATAAATAAAATTGTATTTTTATTGTACCATGGAGAGGTGTGAATGCAGTGAGCCAAAGAAAGGAAAGCCTAGAGAAGTACCAATTCTTAGGAAAACATACCAATTGTCGCTCATGGAAAGTGCCATCAAATAAACATTTAAACCAAAGTCTTTTCATTTGTGTTTAAAAATTAGTGCCCCCAACTAGAGGAGCCACAAAAATATATCCTCACTAACATCCGATAGATAAGGCATATTACTCCTGGGTTGACAAAGTGGAGAGAGATACCCTCAACCAATGACAATGAGTTCCCCAATTTAGCCATACCAAACCGTTTCAGCATCCCAAAAATAGCCACAACGTGCACCAGATAATGAAGACGTCATGAGGACTGTCAAAAAGATTTTATAAGAAAATCTTAACGTAGTATTGCCTTTAATGCTCATTGCCATCCCAATCAGCATCAACCATTCTTGAGAGGCTGTCTCTCACAGGAAATTAATGTTGATGAGGAACACAAATAAAAACTAAATTAAATTTCTCCATTTTGAATAACATCTTTAGAAATTTAACCTCGCCAAATAGAGACGTTAGAGAGTAATCTTGATATTTAGTGTCATTTTAAATACTTTTTCCATGAATAACCGCCTCCAACCTAATTAGCATCATTTTTTCGTGGGAGGCAAATCATCCACAGGCAAGAAATATTGAAAAGGAGAAATGCTTCCTTTTAAAAATAATTTTACTTTGAAATCCACACTAGTCAGTGATATTATCAATGCGTTTTAACAAAGGCTAGAAAATACAAAGCAACTTTTGCGAATAAAATGCTCTTTCAAATTCTTTTGATCAAGTAGTGGAGTAATAGCCCTGACAATATTTCGCAATACCAATGTTGATAAAAAATGAAGCTTTTATACATGGGAGGGAGGATATCTTTTAACCAACCAAAACATAATCATAGAAATAGTGAGGCACAATCCTGCCTCGAGAATTCTTTGAAACCAATCTGATCATCAATAGCCATATTTGCTAATGAGTCAGCAAGAGTGTTAGCGAACTCTATAACAATGCATTATTTGATAGTAGGAATTTTTTTAAAGAAAGATTTGAATGTGTGACAAAATATAATTCAAGTGTCATGAATTCAAATTTTTCTTTGTGAGAGCAAAGATCACCACTATTGAATCCCATTCAATTACTATTTGAGAAATATATTTTTATTTTTTTTATTCAAGGGGTAAATGCTTTTGACCGGAGCTATGAACCGGATACAACCATTCAACAATAACACCCCAACGGGGTTTGAACCTTGGTGGCAAGAACAACAATGCCACCTATAAACCATCACACCATGCCAATACCGGCGAGAAATAAAATTAATTAAATAACATAAAGTTATTTAATTAATAGTGGAATATGAATTAGTGATAATAATTAAATAATTGAACATTATTTAATCATTAGAGAAGGATCATAATTAGTGATAAAATGTTAGTCGCAAGCTAGGACAATTTTAGGTATCTACAAATTGCTTAGACAAATATTGAGAAAATCTTGCAAAACAAGCAAGTTATTTACTTGAAAATTATATGTGTCGGAAAAATGGAGTCATTTGCAAAATAAAAAAATATAGCGGGGTGATCCCACAAAGTTGGCTTACAATTTCTGGGAGATTCTGATTTTTGCTAAAATCACATATTTTTAGAAAATATAATGATTTAAGCCTTAAAAAGTTCCATTTAAAGCATTCCAATTGAAGAGGGTTTGATCAAACTACCTTAGATCAAACCCCCTTGGATAGAACCCCACCAGTTTTAAACCATACCTATAACAAAGTCTCCTTTACACCTATCAAAATGCTAATAAAAAATCACTTTTGGTTTACGTTTTGGGGGATCAAATAAATTCATTTAAAATTTATTTTTTGTATGTATTCCTTATTATAAGCTTCCCAAAAAGTATAACTTTAAATAAATTTAATTCTATTATTATATTTATTTTTTATTTCTTGTGAATGTAGGTTTTTCACTGAAAATCAAGCTCTCTATTCTGCACATGTGAAAAAATAGAATATTATAAAAAAAAAATTGAAAAATATGAGTGTACTAGATATTGAAGTCCTTGATCCAACAAAAAAATAAAATTGAATTTCGATACATACAAAAACAGTTATGTGTTATATAGTCCGCCTATGTCTGAATTGTAATTAGTTTGACTTCAAAACTTGATTAAGGAAAAAATATTCAATAAAACACTATGAAACCAATTGGAAGCACTAGATATCATAGCTAAAAATCTAAATTTGAAAAAATTAGAATTTTATCCTTCATGGAAAAAAAGTTATGTGTTATACGGTGAGCATCACTCCTTAAAAATGGTGTTTATTGAAAAAACTAGTTTTCGAAGGAGATGGAAAAAAAAGTGCAATCTGATTCCAAATTTTTTGATTAAAATATATTTAGAATCTACAGACAAAATTTTGCAAATCACTAGTTTTCATCATCTTCAAATTCCTCATTGTTTAGCCGCTATAGGTGCCTGAAAGTGAAAATTTAGTTAGAAAAAATCAGTTTAGTGTCCAGTTTGGCCAAAAATTGTAAACTAGTATTGTGGGATCATCCAACGAGTATATATTCAAACAAAACTTCCAAGGAAAATTAAATAATGAAAAGCAATAGAAAAATTGAAAATTAATGAAACGCATATTTTTCCACTAGATTAAATACTTTAAATCCAAAAAATGTTAAAATTTGAACTAAAAAGAGGAACATGTGCTGTAAAAGCTTTAGAATATTGCTTAAACAATAGAAATCCTTAAACAACATGATTCTCATCATTTTCAGGGCCAAATTTACTAAAAATACTTTATAAAGATGTAGATTTGTTACACCCCATTGTGTTTTTACCTATTTACTATTACCTTGTTTGGTTAAAATGCTTTAATATTTGAATATGTTATGTATATGAATCTTGATGGAAGTATGGTGAATGAATGTGCAATTGAATATGATGTTTTAAATGTTTTGAAGATAAAATATATTATGCATATGAATGTATTGTTATCATCTAACTACTTTGTGATGTACTAAGCTGGATGTAGGAACATATTCAAACCTTTAGAAGAAAGGGGGAGTATCACTTGGGAGAAGAAATTGGTTTGGTAACCTTGATGAGCCTAATTGAGCATACACACACTCACTTCCTAGTTGGTCTAGTTGAATTAAAATAGTTCAAGAAATGGTAAGTAACCTTCTGTTAGGGTTTGTGAATGTTCTGTATTGGGTTATGATCTTGTTCTATGAATGTTTTGATTGGGGGTATGTGATTGAGTCTTTATATTGAGAGTAAGTTCTTCTTTGTGTGTTCATATTTATATGTAAATTAGTGAAGTATATACATAGAATATATATACATGTCTATGATAACTCATATATATGAGTATATGCATGCATGAGTATACGTAGGTAGACGAACATACACATGCTCATGAACGGATAACCCATATGCACGAGAATGTTGATTGGACAAATGCGACATATATATACTTCGTGTATATACATTGATCGATGAGTACGTGAATATATGTGTTGAAATATGGATATTCAAATAATATTATATATATATATTAATATATATGTGTGTGTGTGTGTATATGTGTATGTGTATCTATATAACCATTTTAATATATGTTTATATATATATATTTAATTTGCAGATAATGTAATTGATAATCATGTGAATATAATTATATATACATATATATTAATATATATAATATGTATATATTATAGATGTAATATATATATTAATAATATAATTTATATATATATATATATATATATATTATTTGGTATATATTAAAATGCTTTGAATAAAGCATGGTGTAATAACATAGCATTGTTGTTTGATATATTAAAGTGCTTTGGATAAGCCAAAGTGCATAAACATAGTGCTACCTATGATAATGGAAATAGGGTGCCCCACCTTCGAGGGGATAGGGTTCCCTACTTCACTATTGTCACACTCAAGGAAACCTTAGAGACCTTAATTTGAAGATAGAAAGGGGAAAGAGATCTTGCAATAAGGTGTCCTAGGGTGTGATTAAGTGCTAAAAGGGGGTTCACCACCAAGGTAGGGCTTGTAAAGACAAGTAACATGCAAAACCTAATGATCAAACCTAATGATATGCAAGACTTCAACCAATGACCTAGAAATGAATGCAAAACATAATAGGAAATCGAGAAATCAGAATGGTGCACCTAGAAACTTGTAGCAACTTGAATGGAGACCTGAAATGCTGAAAACACTAAATTTAATGCACATTGGGACTCATATGCCAGGCTGGGTGATTTAGTCCCAAATTAGGGTTTTTGGGTAGGAACATAAATCTGGCAGTGATAGGTCCGAAACTCTTGAAAACTGTGAAATTGATTGTACTAGGACTCATATGCCAAAAGTGGCGTATCAATCTTACATGGATTTTTTGAAGGATCAGGATCTGAATATGCTCTTCAATCTCTATTATGTCTTCTCAATCTGGTTTCTAGATCTAATATGCTAAATTTTTCTTTGTAGGTGTCCTTCAATGGTCTTGTAAACAAGGTGACAACTTTGACAATTTTGCACTCTTGACAACTTTTCTCCAATCTTACTCCTTAGAGGGTCTTAAACCTAGATTTGAAAATAACACACAAAAGAGAGGGAAAAATTTTGTTTTGTTAGTGGAAAGGGGTTTGCCTTGGTCAAACCCCATTTGGGTAATCAAACCTTGTAATGAAATAAAATATAAAGGAGGAATGATGAATGAACAAAATGTAATGTTTCAACTCACCAGACCCTAGAAATGAAGTGTTGCAAACATGTATGAGATGGCTCCCATGGATGTAGATCTTGAATCAAATGCTTGCTTGAATCATAAAATCCTACATCACAAATGTTAGCTAAAATCCTACATCTTGAATGTTGCTTGAATGTGGTAGATCTTGAATCAAATGCTTGCTTGAATCATAAAATCCTACATCACAAATGTTAGCTAAAAAAAAACATGATACATGATGACTTTGACATGATGCTTGATGCTTGAATAATGCTCTAAAACACTTGATAATCAGCTCTTGAAGACTCTTGAATGCTCTTGTAAACACTTGAATGCTCTTGTAAACTCAAATTTTCTATAATGCATGAATACTTGAAATCTTAGGTCACTTGATTGCTTCTTAGATGTAAAATGAGTGAAATAACCTTGTATTTATACTTGTTTATGCAAAATTTCCTAAAATTACAACACTACAAGCTGACATCAAATCTAGGAGAATAAAATAGCCAAGAATTTGAATTTAATTTAATTTTAAGCCACATAGGACTCATATGCCAGAAGTGGCGTATGATTCCCATTAGGCTAGGCTTTGGGACACATTTTTCAAGAAATGCTTAGATTCATGTGAAATTCAAATCAGGGCCCCCAAACTTAGGTGGGACTCATACGCCCAAGGTAGCATATCAGTCCTAGATCACTAAATCTGGGCCATACAATCCAAAAACACTTGAATCATGATTGGATGTTAGTTTATGTTAGGATTAATCTCAGAAAGATGCATTAATTAAGGCTTTTGGATGCAAAATAAGGCCAAATAAGGCATAAAAAAGCCCAATTTATTAATGAAAACCCTAGATTAGTGTGAAAGTGTAAAGGTACTCTTTACAACACCCTAAATAAGACACAATCAAATCCATTTAGTTTACAAGGGCCCAAGATCTAAAGTGAATGTGTTAAACACATTACAACACTAAATCAAGGCAACATTATGCTCAAATTAATGAGGGCCAAAACAAATGCAAAAATGTAAGGGTATACATTTTTCGTCATTACACTACCATATATGTAGTTGTGGCTAATGATAAAATGTAGCACATAAAGCACAATATGAATAAGTCTTAAGCATTGCACATAAACAAAGGAGAATGTTGTTTAAAATGTTGCAGGTAAAATGAATGCAGATTCAACAATGTTGACTAAGTCTTAGCTACACATAAATGAAGGGTGCTTATATATGAAAGGTGGCAGCAAAAATATATAGAATGTGGAAACCATTAGATGTCTAAAACTTACACCAAAACTAGGTGTATAGGCATGAATTTGCACCCCCTTGCAAGTTCCCCTTTTACACCCTTCACCTTAGAAAAATCAAACCTGAGAATGTAATTCCACATCCTCCATTTGTACTCCATCCACTTGGTACCTGTCTATAGTGTTGATGGGGAATTTCTGTCGAGGACATGTGCGTGACGCACAAACATCTACGCAACACATTGCCATCCTGACAAGATTCTTGCCTCTGCAATCTGCAGAGGTGTTATGTTCGCCATTAGGGCCGAAGCGTAACGTATCTGCACCTATTGACTAACCTTTGAACAACTCTTTCCCTCCCAAGTTCACCTAAAAAATGACTATTCTCTCTTCTCATTCATTCTTCTACACACTCTTCACAGTCTTGGCAATTCTCATGCTTCTACACAACTCTTGAGCATATTCTTGCAACCTCTTGGCTACTTGTTGCACTATCAACTCTACCATTCCAACATCACAACATTCTTCACATCTACCACAAAATCTGCAACTTGGTGTCTTGTGATACTTCCTTCGGTGTTGTTGTGGCCACGTTGACTTTGCCACAGTTGTAAGCTTGCATTCCTCTCTCATTGGCCTTGAGTGCCTCTGGTGGAGGGTGGTATTATTCATTTACTATTGCATTGTTGTTGGATTCGAGTAGCATAGTTCTCTTCGTAGTGTCTGAAACTCTATTTTTTCGTACTTTCTTTAGCACATTTCTATTTCTTTATCTATTTGGTTATCCATGGAGGTGGGAACACCAAAATAGGGGTTTGACTGTGCAAGCCCTGAAATAGCCCTAACATTTTTCCCCTCTATTGTGTGTAGGTGATCATTTGTGTGGAGCTTGCTAGCGAACTAGACCTATCCTGAGTTGAATTCTTACCTTTCTCATTCTTGTCATTTCTAAAGCATTTCCTTTGTTATTTTTTGTTTGCACCATCATAGTAAACCTCTTTAGCTAAGTTGTTAGTAGGTCTTCTATTATTTTGTTTGTACTTTTTTCAGTGTCTATTCATACAGATGACAATGCACCTGTGAGACACCAGTGCACTATGTTGTCGTCCCTATTGCGCATTGTTATCCTCTAGTAGAGAGTTGATAGAGTTATAGTCTTGGTTCTAGAAACCTACTCGTTTAGTCCAAACATAACTCTCAGGTTAGTAGAAGGGCATAAGCATTGATAGTGCTCTTCATTCTCTAACCTTAAACATCATAACACTTTCCTAAATTCTTGTTCCACTTGAGGTAGATCAAGGTAGCTAATATTTCTAGACCCTCATGTGACCTGAGGTCCTAAGTGTTTAGTCCCCCTTGTCTACATTTTGGTGAACCCAACATGAACCGTTCCAATTCCATTTGGTAGTGCTAAAAGACCCTCCCCTCATATTTTAGGAGTGTTGCAAGGTTCCTAGCCCTGCAACCTAACCTACGACTCCTAGTGGCATAGTTGGGATGTTCCCTAAGCATTGCGAATTTTTTTTTTGAGTGGGTCACCATCTAATTATGAAACCCTTGGGGGCTCCTACAAAAGTTTTGTCTAGTGTACGTAAAGATGGCTTCCTTCTTACATCTACCCATCCCATCTGTACAACCTGTGAATAGATATCCCACTATAATGTTTACCTCACACGATTTTTTGGTGAACTCTAATAGAGAACCATCGCCTTTGTACATCCCCACACGTCTCAATGGGAATACTATAACTAGTGTTCTCATTGACCCTACATGTTGAGTGAATGTTATTATAGAGGAAATCATGTTGATAAATTTTTTGCATAAGGATGGATATGATGAGTCTAGAAGCAATATACGTACACACAATGGGATTTCCATCCCTCCCATCACTCGTATCACCTTGTCAATCCTGGTTGGGACTAGGACTGCGAATGCACTCTTTGACATCATCCCAAGGTTTGAACTGTTCAGAGTGAAACTGGGCATTCCTTGGTTGGTTTCCATGAATGCAATTCCCTTGATAGTCCATAAGTGCTTGAAGTTTTCCCATGAGGGTAGTCCAAGACATTGGTTATAAATCAATGATTGCGTGTGGGGGCTACTCACTAGATCACTTCTGTCTTGCCTCTGTTGGTATGCTCCCTCATAGGACATACCTGTTGTATCTAATTTATGTGAAATGCAAGAGTGGGGGAATAACGCCAAATGTGAGGTACCCTCCTTCTCCTTATGCCATTTCACAGAGAGCTTGCATGAAGGTGAAACATGAGGCTACCTTGGCTGCTCAAAAAAGGGAAGAGGAGAAGTTTGCCCAGGGCTCTTCCTCTTCTTCTTTTGTTGTCCTACTTGTTGCTTCCTCTCACCTTGTTGGGACGACACTGACTTCTGCTCCTACGTGTTTGTTGGGGAGTCTAATGGTGCTCGCTTGGTGAAAGCCCAAGTGTCCGACATTTGAACTTCTTGTCCTACCCATGGTGCCTCAGCCTATTTTGTATGGTAAGGGGAAGAGTCCCCATGGAGTGTCTTCTATGTCTCAGCCTCCACGACCTCCTACTGCTCCTACCTCGAAGGTAGTCAATGGGAAGAGGCCCACTGTTGAGGCGCTCAAGCTTGCTTGCCCTATTGTTGTTGTTTCATCATCCTCTCCATCTCTTCCTCCTGCTCCCATCTAGGAGTCCCTCCCTTCATCAAAAATGACTATGATGGGTACTCCAATGGCTGAACAAGAGTCTTCCCTCCCTTCTCAAGCTGCAACCTCTAGCTCACGAAGCCATAGGAAATTCCTTGTGCATGACCACAAGTGTTGGAGGAAGGCTTTGGTTGCTTAAGTAGGCCACCTTGCAAAAGAAGGAAGAGAAGCCTCCCCTTTTGATGTCCCTTCCAGACATCCCGCCCTTTTCCAAACCCGTGGACATGCCAAACATCTCAGTGGTGTTTGTCGTGGTTTTCTCCTCTTCCTTCACGCCCTATGCCTCATTTGTGGGGATCTCACATCCTTCGATGAAGTGAAAGATGGAGGATGACCCGCTAGCAATGGGGGTCAGAAGAAGGGCTCACCTTCTTTAGAGGGTGGTTCTACATTGGCTTGCACTATCCTAGTGATGGAGGAAGCCCTAGTGTCCCCAGAGTTCGTCACTACTCCTAAATCATTCAGTGAGGCTAGTAGTGGATCTCGTGTGCCACCTCCATCAACCACTAAGTTGACGCATGTCACCCCTGTAAAGTGCATGTTCAACTCTATAGACGATGTCCCAGCCCTATCGGTGATTTTTGTGAGGTTGTTGATGTTCACCTCACAAGAACTGAGTGGAGAAGACCTCGAGGGGTCTTCTTCCTAGTATCTTGTTGCAGGAGGGTTGAAGGGTACCCCCTTGATATTCTTCCCTTGCAGGCTCATTCTTCCTCCCCTTATGATGATCTAGATTGGGAGAATGATGACCTCTTGGTTGATGAGGACTAGGCGACACCTCTTCTTTATTTGTAGATGAAATTGTGTGTATGTGTTGTGTTCCCCTGTGCTTGTTTTATATGTTCCTGGATGACCCTTGTCACCCTTGTAGGTGCTTGGATACATGAATGTTTTTGTGTCATAAAACTTCTTCTATTTGTCACATCATTCTTCTCTTTGTCATGTATTGATTTTCGATAATTGGGGATGATGCAAAGTGTTGGGGCATTAGGCCTCCCTTCCATGTTGACCCAATTTTTTAATTTTATTTTGTTTTCATGTGCCTTCTCCACATGGTCAAATATAGTACAAGATTGATGATAGTTCATATATATACTATTATATCTATCTATTTATATTTATGAGTAGCTCTGACCTTAAAATATCAAATCCTCTATATCTTGTTTGCTATGTCATTGTTTGTCCTTTCTTTTTATCTTTCTCTCTTCTTTGCTTTATTTGTGATGTTGTGGTGCTCACGTGTTGTCCCTCATGTGAGTGATAAAATTACCATGGTTACATCTCATCATGTACCACAGGCCACAACATCACTATCATTCTTTCTTTTCTCTCTTTAGGATGTCACATGCCTCTGCAATTAACATGCACCGTCCTAAAGGGGGGCCATCATACTGCTTTGATTTTCAAAAGGTGCATTTGGTGGCCAATGAATCCCCTCTTGAAAGTCTCTAAAAATATTTTTCAAAAATCACCTTCTTCAACTTGGATTCCTAGACAAATTTTTCTTTCATCTTAGATTCATAAGATAGAATTTGGACTTTCCCTTGTGAGGGAACATTCTTTCTTTTGAATTCCTTGATGAAATGAATCTTTCAGAAGGAATCCTTGATGCTAGAATCATTGGAAAAAAATTATCTCTTTTCTAAAATGTTATCACTTTCAAACAGAGTGTCCCTTGAGTGGACCCCTTTCCTTTTAAAGGGTTTTTGAGGGACCCCTTTGAAAGCTCTTCCTTCAATTGTTGATTGTCTGAGTGACTGTCTATTTGATTGCCTATGTAGCATATTTTTATCATCTAACATATTTTGTCTATGGATTAACATGTTGCTTTGCAGGTGCACCTATAAAGATGCTTTTCAATTGACCTTGTAGGACCAAGTACTTCTAAGGCCCCATCAAAATTTGTGGAGCCTCCTACATTCAGCTTCCTTCAAGATCGAGCACCTGGGGGGCACCTTCTTTGCAAGTCCAAGGACCTATAAAGTGCTATCATCCTACGAGATTTTTTCATCATTGGTCTTCGGGCCTTTGGTGCACTTTGTTCAACTCTCCTCAAGACTAAGTACCTATGGAGCCTTTTGCCTACCCTACAATTTTGAACATGCCAGATCGCGGTCTGCTTCCTTGATGGTTCAGGTAGATTTTCTTGGAACTCTTTCAACCTAATTTACCAAACAATCATTGGCACTCATGTTCACTAAAGTGGGGGGAAAATGTATAGGCATTAATTTTCACCCCCCTTGCAAGTTCCTCTTTTACACCCTTCACCTTAAAAAAATCAAACATGATAATGTAATTGCACATCCTCTGTTCGTACTCCATCCTCTTGGCGCCTATCTGTAATATCAGTGGGGGAATTTTTGTTGAGGACACGTGCACAACACATTGTCATCCTAATAGGATTCCCACCTCTGGAATTTGTAAAGGCATTACATTTGTCATTGGGGCCAAAACGCAACATATCTGCGCCTCTTGATCGACTTTTGAATGACTCTTTCCCTCCCAAATTCACCTAAAAAATGACTATTCTCTTTTCTCATTCATTCTTCTACACATTCTTCACATTGTTGACAATTCTCATGCTTCTACACAACTCTTGAGCATATTCTTGCAACCTCTTGGCTACTTGTTGCACTATCAACTCTACCATTCAAACATCACAACATTCTTCACATCTACCACAAAAGCTGCAAATTGGTGTCTTGCGAGACTTCCTTCAACATCGTTGTGGCCAATCGACTTTTTCGTGGTTGTAAGCTTTCATTCTTCTCTCATTGGCCTTGAGTGTCTCTGGTGGAGGGTGGTATTATTCATTTACTATTGCATTGTTGTTGGATTCAAGTAGCATAGTGCTCTTCGTAGTGTTTAGCACTCTATTTTTTCGTACTGTCTTTATCGCATTTCTATTTCTCTATCTATCTGGCTGTCTGTGGAGGTGGGAACACTAAATAGGGGTTTGATTGTGGCAAGCCCTGAAACAACCCCAATATTTTTCCCCTCTATGTTGTGTGTAGGTGATCATGTAGAGCTTGATGGCGAACTAGACCTATCGTGAGTTGAATTCTTACCTTTCTTATTCTTGTCATTTCTAAAGCATTTCCTTTGTTATTTTTTGTTTGCACCATCATAATAAACCACTTTTGCTAAGCTGTTAGTATGTCTTTTGTTATTCTGCCTATACTTTTTTCACTGTTTGTCCGTATAAATGACAACACACTTGTGACACACCAACACACCACATTATTGTCCTTGTTGCGCACTGCTTTTCTCTAGTAGATAGATGATAGAGTTATAGTCTGGGTTCCAAAAACCTACTCATTTAGTCCAAACATAACTCTCAGGTTAGCAGAAGGGCAAAAGCACTGAGAGTTCTCTTTATTCTCTAACCTTAAACATCATAACGCTTTCCTAAATGCTTGTTCCACTTGAGGTAGATTAGGGCAGTTGATCGTTCTAGACCCTCCTGTGACCCGAGATCCTGAGCATTCAGTCCCCCTCCTCTACACTAGGTAAAGCCATAAGATAAGCATGAAACTAAGTCAAAGCTAAGATGGAAAAATTTTGGGAGCGTAGTCGACTTGCAAACCAAATAGGAAACCTGTAGCAATTCATTGTTATGCCTTGACTTAATAAAAGAGTCATGTTGTCACAAGCATGAAGTTGACTAAGCCATTCTATGAAATTAGAAATATGAGGACTACTATGTGTTGCAATCTGAGATTTTAAATTAGTCGAGTCGATGCATGTGAATAGGAAGGTGGTAGATTTGTTAGCTTTTTTGTAGCATTATGATGCTCAAATATTAGTATATATAGAGGTACTCTCTCTACCATTTTTTACACTTCTCATTCTAATTTCTTTGTTGTTATTTTGTTGTATTTTCTATGCAAGCATTATTTTGTGAGTTTTTAGTGAGAGAGAGAATTGTTTGTGAGTTACGTTTTGTTGGGAGTTCTTAAGAGGCTAGAGTTGGAGATGAGTTGAACATTTGAGAAGTAACATTCGTGGTTGTGGAGGTTGTGGTTGGAAAGAAACATTATTAATTCAAATTTTATAACTAGGCATGTTGATTTCTATTCCTCTATTGTTTATGTTTGAAAGGTTATTTAATTGAAAATTGCTTTTTTTGGAAAAGATTGCTTTTTGGAATGCTTGATATGCTTGTTCTTATGAACTTACTTATTTCCTAGTTTGGAATAATTTTGGAATGCATGATATGCTTGTTCTTATGAACTTAGTTATTTCCTAGTTTGGAATAATTTTGGGAATGTTTGATAAGATTGTTCTTATGAACTTAGTTATTTCCTAATATGAAATATTCTTGAGTGATTTTTGAATGAGTCTCAAAGTAGTAAAACCCTATTATTTGGGAATACATTTATATTATGTTGAAGTATGTGTGGCTTAAATTCTATTAGAACTATACTTAGTTTATTAATTCTACATGGATAGTTCATGAAAAGAGAAATGTGGAATAAGTTGCTATCTTATAGTGCTTTTATGAAAATGTCATTTTGAACACGAGAGGTTAGTATGGTTATTCTTGGGGTTAGAGTAATCCATGAGAAAGGGGGTAACCTATCTAGCCACTAGTACGTGTGCATGTATGATTAGCATGGTTATACCTGGGGTTATAGAAATCCATGGGAAAAGGTGTAACCTAGTGATTAGTTTTTTATAGGCTTGGTTATTCCTGGGGTTAGGGTAATCCATAGTTAAGGGAATAATCTTGTTGAACATTTTTTTATGTCATCACCCTATATTGAATGTGTGTTATGTTTATTTTCAATACCAAATGGAGTTAAAGGGTGGGTGGATAGATGACTCTCACTCGAAGTATTGGGTGTTGAATTCTTTGGCCAAAGTAGTGTAAGTAGCCACTATTTACACTGTCAGTTCACTATGATCCATGATTGCATTCTAGGCAGGGAAGTCATACACTTAGGTTGTAGCCTATGTATGGTAGCTCTACATATGTAGGACACAACACTATGCTCAAGAAGGTTAGGATTATGGGGTTACCAAACCAATCTCTTTGTTTAAAGGTAGGGCCATCTTACCAATTAGGTAGATGTGCGAGGGACCATAGTAAGTTCATGGTTGGCAGAAAAACACTTGAGTGATGCTCTCCCTAATACATTTGGCAACCAATATTTGAGGATGTAGCGCCAATTTGGGGACACCTAGAATATATGCACTAGTTTGGGGGCATCTAGGAGGTATGCACCAACATTGGAGACATCTAGACCATTGTATTCTATTTGTATAACTATATCATTGAGCTCATGGAAGCTATGAATGTAAACATGTATCTCTATTATTATTGGGAAATGGTAAATGGGAAATATCATCATGATGAAATTATGTAATGTGAAATTGTTACTTGAATTATTGAAATGATTCTTTGTTATGCAATAAAAAAGTTTGAAATAGTTATGTTCAAATGTGCATCTTGTTATCCATATGAAAAGGAAATTTTGGTATTGCTCATAATGTTAGTACAATAAACTTTCACTTGTGAGTAAAACATAGTAAAAACAATGGGTAGAACAATGGTCATGTTACAAGATTAATGTGCATAGTATTTTGATTACACTGATTCTATACCTCTTTTATATGCAAAGTTGCGTCTAGTTTTATCTGAGCATTGATATTTTACCACATGGTCTTTCAATATTCCTCTAATTATCTTTCCTTATTCTTCAGAGTGATCTGATTGTCATAATGTGGTCACATTGCATGTTTGTAGCGAGAAGTTATACTAGAATATATATTTAAATAATATAAATAAAATATGTCGAGAGACATCTTTCTAAAGGTGCCTATTGCACATTGTGAATAATTAATTAAAACTAGCACTTTCACCTATAGGAGGTTCAAGGATTATGCTGATAGAAAACTATACATATTAATATGTTAGAGAGTATGTGTTTGTGTATGCAAATTCTAGTTGCATGTAGTTGGATTAAAAAACTAATAATAAATGATAAATAATCCAGAATCAAATAAACTTTAAAAAATCTAAATTTTTTTATTGAATAAATTAAGTATTATTTGATAATGAAATATTTGGATACAAATTTAAAACATAAAGTTGTTACAAATGAAAAAAATTTTGTCATCAAATTGACAAAAAACACTACAAATGGAAATAGAATGTTCCCATCTAGTTGTCAAATCAATATTTATTTAACTTTTATGTGACAAGTGAGACTTCAGAGGATTTTACCTGATATTTTGGAGGATTTTACCATTAAATGGTAACCGGTCTACCATTAAACAATAGCTGAAACTTATTTTCTGGTGACTCAATAATGGTTTGCAGGCGTGAGACTTGTTTCAAGCTCAAATCTTGTTGGTGTAAATAAAGTCTTGTACCTAGTTAATTCATTACTAGGGAACTTATTTACATGTTAAATTTACTTAGGTCCTAGGAATCTTTCTAGAAGGTGTTAGTTGTCATTAGTTGTTGTAGAACCCCAATCCTAGCACCTGCAAAACACAATAAACAAACACATAGTTAGATCAAATGCAAGTGAGAATCAAGATTCCCCGTGAAATCTATTATCAATGCTCAAAATAGGAAATAAAATTGAACACAATGAGAAAGCAATGAAATCCTAATTAAGCAAGCAAACTCTTGATCCCATGGGGGAATTGGTGCCAATTTGATGTGAAAATTGGCCCTTTCCCAACTCCTATGATGCAATGTTGATGAATGATGAAGGTTGATCCACTTTGTTGAAGATTCACTTGAGCTCCATGATGAAAAATCTGCATAACCTAGCTATAAACTTGATAAAAATGGATGGAGATGGATTGCTTGAAGATGAAATTGAGTATAGTAAGTTTACTCAAATTGTGGATGATCAAATGAGGAGAGAAACCTCTTATTTATAGAAAGACAAGATGGAAAAATGCCCAAAATGAAGCAATGTGGGACTAACTTTCAACCAATGGCCAAATGCCACTTGTCAAGATGTGAATGGGTAAAGGATGCACACATTTTGATGATTGTGCCCATAAATGCAATTAGGTGGAATTTGAAAATAGTGAAATGACATGTAAGATGGAAAAAAGAATGTCCTAAATGCCACTTGGCTTAATGCATAAGGACATGAAATAAGGAACAAATGTCTTGTTGGAAGGACAAATCCACTTGGATGGATTTCAAATTAGGAAGAATATTCCTCAAAAGATGCCAAGTTGAGAGAAAATAGAGATTTAATATATGAATTAAATGTATTTTCATGTGCAAGTGGAAAAGCTAGAGGATGGGACATGGATTAGAATTAAATTAATCAAGGGTTGATTAATTTAATGAGGGATTAGATGATGTGACTAATTGATTTAGATTTATGGGTTGATTTGAATCAAAAGATGAGAAGAATGTGATTTAGATTTAATTAAATAAATGATTTTGATTTATTTAACTAAAGGGGGTGATGTTAGATTAAATCAAATAAGGTTTAATTTATTTAATTTAATAAGATGACTTTAGAGATCTAATCAAATAAAATGAATTATTTAATTAAATAGGGACTTAGGGTTAATTAGATCGGATTGATTGACTTAATTAACAAGAGAGAATGACTTAATCAGATAAATGATTATTTATTTAATTAAGGGACGAAGAGTGATGATAAGTTGAGAAGGTGATTCAGGATGAAGCGGTGTTAGTTAATTAGGATCAAGTGTGTAATGCCAATCAGTACATTTTACGTGTCTATAGTTGTTATTTTATCTTTTGACTTGTAACACATGTGACCTAGGTAGTAGCGAGAAGTTGTCTCATGTCATATGATTAAGACACTTGTCATAATCTTATGATATCTTGTATCTCACCTTGGCTATATAAGCAAGGGGTCTCTAATACATTATACATTAACATTGAATCATAATTGATAAGAATATAGTTTATTCTTGTCATATTCATATTCTCTCTTTGTGCTTTCCATTAGGCCTCAAGATCTTGGCAAGCTATCTCCATAGCCAATTCTAACATGGTATCAGAGTGAGTTGGGTGCCACTGGATAGTTTTTTTTCTGAAGAGAGTTGGTAAATCTTGAATGGTTGAGTATGCTCTTCTCTTGCATCGTGTGATGACTTGGAGAATCATAAGAACTTGATAGAAATACCAAATTTGGGGGGTTCCATTTTTTGGCTCTTTATTTCAAGTTCATATTAGAGCTTGCTGATGCAAATCTAAGCTCACCATTGAGTTCAGGAGGTTTGAGATAGTCATTTTTTCCTTTTGTTTCATCCAAATCAGATATACGAGGCCAAATCTATGAGGGTTTGAAGTTGAAGAGTGGTTGCCAGATCCAAAAGGTAGCTGCATTTTTGGAGCATTTTGGTTCAAATAAGACCTTTCCATCACATCCAAAAGGGCCAAAAACCCTAAGGTCGACTGTCAATTTGTCGAATTTGGAGCAATTGTACGTTGAGGAATTTTTTTTTCCCAAGGAGTCATACAACCCACCAGGTCATCATAATTGCAGTTGACAATACAAATTTTTCGAAAAAAAAAATTCAATCGATTCATTGTAGGGATTGTAGTTATAAAAGGTTTTTATTTTATAAAAATAAAAAGGGGTATTTTGTATGCTTGCGGACTGTACAAGTCTACAGAGTGTACCCATAGCCATGCAATGAATTCTCATTCACTAGGCAGGCCCCTCCACCGAACCCGCGGGCTCCCACCACAAATTCCAGCGACATCATCTTCAAAAAAATCAGCAGGTAGAATCTGTTGGAAATAGGATGCCATTTAATTGCAATCCTAAACATTATTTATTTGATGTATCTCCTAAGTCCTTGGAAAGTGTTCCCCAACACTAGGATTAGAAAGAGATTAATAATTTGATAAAATAATCATGCTAATTGACATTTGTAATTAATTCTAAATGTTAGGAGCATGTGAGGGCATCCAATATGAGTTCCTAAATAATAGGGGCACATGGGGTGCCCACATGGAAGGTGACACTCACCTTAAGTTAAGTTAACTATTTGGAGTAAAAGATAACACTTCTAAATGCATGTAAAGATCCTAGGAGTGAGGGTTTGATGTTTACATGGATGAAATCAGTTCAAATTAGTTCAGTTCAGTTCAATTCAGTTTAGTTATGGTTCAATTATCTTCAGTTAGTTTTAGTTGAATTCTAGTTGACTTCAGTTAACTTGGAATGCATGACTAATTACTTGAGTTGAATGATAGATAACAGGTGACTATCTTCAGTTAATAGGGGATGACCATTCTTGCATGAATGGTGGAGAAAAATGTTTTAGTCAACCAAGAATGACTTGGACCCACCTTGGGTGCCCAAGTTGGCTTCTTGGAATCAACTCCTTTGCATGTTACTATATTTCAGAAGGTTGAGTTAAGTGGGCCCACTCTTGGGCGCCTACTTTGAGGATAAAGCCTTGAAGATATTTATAGAATAAAGGTTGAGTTACTACTTCAGTTTGGGATGCCCAAATGGATGAAGATGATGATTTGACATTGTTCTTCACGTCATAACTCTACTTGCAAGAGATAGGCATACCTTTTAGGAGACAGGCATTGAGCATTGTAATTGTAACTCTTTTGGAGTTTACAAAGTTGATTAATGCCTATTTATATCGAGCAAGTTGAAGAGAGTTATTATCAGTTTTATTGCAGGTTGTGAAGAAGATTTGGTGAAGGCAAAAGAAGCATTCTCAAGCAAGAATTGGAGTTATTGTAATCTACTTCAGAGATTAAATAATACATTGATTCTTGGTGGATTTTTTTCCCGAAAGGGTTTCTCTACGGTATATGCCATGTATCTTCTAATATCCTGTCTAATTCTTCTACAACTTTTGTCTTCATTCTACAAATGGTAAAATGGATTAATTAGATAATCACCCACAAATAATTCGTAACAAAGAATACATATTTAGATCAGTAATCATAAAAGTTTTACAAGGTATTAAACTAAGAAAAAACCTCAATTTTCAACATTTGGTATCAGAGCTGAGGTTGGGTAGAGTATTGGGACGCCTTTCTCTTAAAATATTGAAGGATTTATTGTCTTAGTGGGAGATTTTATTACTTTTTTTATTGCTGACTTTGGAAAATAAGTTTGTTACAATGAATTCTCATTTATATATTGAAAGGTTCAATGGATCTAACTATGAAATGTGGAAACAAAAAATGGAAGATCTTCTTGAAGAAAGAGATCAATGGTTAGTTGTTAATAATCAGACAAAGACACCTACAACTATGGCAGATGAGGATTGGGATAAGTTATATAAAAAGGCAAGAGTAACCATAAGATTATGTCTTGTTGATGTTGTTCTCTTGAATGTTTCAGATGAAAATACTGCATATAAATTGTGGAAGAGATTAGGTGATATTTATCAAACCAAAAGTCTAACCAATAAGTTGTATCTGAAAAGGAAATTGTATTCTTTAAAAATGAAAGATGGTGATTCTATTGGACATCATTTAAATGCTTTTAATTTGATTCTTAGTCAGTTAGCATCTGTAGATGTAAAGCTAGAAGATGAAGATAAATGCATTTTGTTACTTTGTTCTTTACCAGAGTCTTGGGAAAATCTAAAGATGGACAATATCATTCCTACTCTCCTATCAGAGGAGATGAGGAGGAAGTCTAAAACTGTCTCCCAAGATGCCTTGTTTGTAAGAGGTAGGCCTAAAGAAAAGGAATCTAAGGAAAACAAGAAAGGAAAGGGTAAGTCCAAAGGACAGTCTAAAACCCCTAGTAAGAGTAAGGTAAAGTGTTGGAATTGTGGAAAACTTGGACATATTAAGAAGGATTGTAAGAGCAAGAAAAAGAGTTCTGATGCTTCTACAGAAAAATCCATCGATGACAGTAATGATGCATTAGTCATTTCTTCTAATACTGTTATTGATAACTCTTGGCTTATTGATTCAGGTTGCTCCTATCATATGACTCCTAACAAGGAGTGGTTCACTAAGTATACTGCATATGATGGAGGAGATGCCTTCTTTGGAGACAAAAACACAACAAAAGTTGTTGGCAAAGGAGAAGTAAAATTGTGTTTCAGTGATGGTAGGGTTAAGACCCTAAATGATGTTTTACATATTCCAGGACTTGTTAGAAATCTACTTTATGTCTCTAAGTTCAATGATTCTAGAATGCATGTGACATTTGACAAAGGTGGTTGTATATTGGTGAAAGGGAATATGGTGGTTGCTAAAGGATCTCAAATTGGGACTTTGTTTAAGCTAAATACCTCCAATATAAATAATTTAGCCAATGTAACTGAAGTTGAAAAATACATGTATGTTGTGGCACCATAGATTGGGCCACATAGGTGAAAAAGGTATTAGGACCATTCTTAATAAAAATTTGGTTGACAGTATTCCTAATTATAATATTGGAAAAAATGACTTTTGTGAGCACTGTGTGTTTGGAAATAAATCTAGATCTAAATTTCCTAGTGGTACAAATAAAGCTAAAAGGTTATTAGAGATTATTCATTTAGATGTAATGGGCCCTGTCGATATTGACTCTATTGGAAAATCTAGATACTATGTCACATTTATTGATGATGTCTCAAGATACACTTGGATCTATTTTATGCATAACAAATCTGATGTGTTTAATAAGTTTAAGGAATTTAAGGGTTTGGTTGAGAAACAATTAGAAAATTAGATAAAAGTGTTGAGATTAGATAATGGTGGTGAGTATTGTTCTAGGCAATTTGATGATTATTGTAAGCATGCAGGAATAGTGAGACAAAAAACTACTCCATATACACCTCAAAAAAATGGAGTAGCAGAAAGGATGAACTAAACCTTAATGGAAAGAGCTAGGAGTATGTTAAGTAGTGCTAAGCTAGATCGGTCCCTTTGGGCTGAGGCTGTTTGTACTTCTTGTTATTTAATCAATAGATCCCCTAGTTCATCTATTGAAGATAAAACTTCTTATGAAATGTGGTTAGGTAAGAAACCTAGTGTTGCACATTTAAGGATATTTGGTTGTGAGGCTTTTGTTCACGTACCTCAAGAAAAATGATCTAAATTGGATCCTAAAGCACAAAAATGCATATTCATGGGTTATGGTAAAAATGTAAAAGGATATAAGCTTTGGAATCCACTAACTCAAAAAATTTCTTTATCTAGAGATGTGATTTTCAAATAATGTAGAGCTTATTCAGGAGAAGAACAACCAAATGAGAAGGATACTTCTTGAACAGTGCATTTTGAGATAAATAATGAGAAGCAAAAAGATGCACATGTTGAAGAACAATTGGATGGATTGGATGAGGAGAGTTCAGAGAGTTCTTTTGAAATAGATGCTCAAGATGAGCATATTGAGGAACACGTAGAAACCCCTTTGAGAAGATCCACAAGACAACAAAATCTTGTTGATAGGTATATCCCACCTAATTTTCATTGTATTTTTGCTTTAATGAGCACTAATGATGAACCCAATTCTTACAGGGAAGCTTTGTCCTCAGATGAGAACAAGCTTTGGTCACAAGCTATGCATGAGGAAATGGAATCCTTGGATTCTTGTGACACATGGGATCTTGAGAGTTTTCCCAAAGGAAGAAAGGCCATTGGTTGTAAATGGATCTTTAAAAAGAAGATTGGAGCATATGGTAATCTCAAAATGTACAAGACTAGATTAGTAGCCAAGGGCTACTCCCAGAGAGAGGGAGTTGACTTTAATGAAATATTCTCTCCCATTTCTAAATTAACTTCTATTAGATTCTTTTTATCTATTGCTACTGCTTATGATTTTGAGATAAAGCAAATGGATGTGAAAAATGCTTTCTTGCATGGGAATCTTGATGAGGAGATTTATATGGAGCAACCTAATGGTTTTGTTGCAAAAGGAAAAGAAGAATTGGTTTGCAGGTTAAAGAGATCTTTATATGGATTGAAACAGTCACCCAGAATGTGGTACTAGAAGTTTGATGCTTTTTCATTGAAAATTGGTTATGTTAGGAGTGAGGAAGATCATTGTGTTTACATAAAAGTTATTGATGATCAACTTTAATTATTATCTTGTATGTTGATGACATGTTTATTGGTAACAACAAGGTAATGATCAAAGAATTAAAAGCACAACTCTCGAGCACATTTGAGATGAAAGATCTAGGGGCTGCAAAATATATCCTTAGTATGAAGATCAATAGAGATAGAGGTAACAAAAAGCTTTTCTTAAGTCAAAGTAATTATGTTGATACTATTTTGAAATGGTTTAACATGGAAGATAGTAAACTAGTTAATATTCCTTTACCAGTTGGCACAAAGTTAAGTTTAGACATGAGTCCTAAATATGATTTTGATTATGAGGAAATGTCTGAAATTTCATATGCTAGTGCAATTGGTAGTTTAATGTATGAAATGGTCTATACGAGACTAGATATAGCCCAAGTAGTGGGAGTTCTTAGTAGGTTTATGTCTAACCTTGGTAAAGAACATTGGACTTATGTTAAGAGGGTGTTTAGATATTTACGAGGGACTTTTGATTACTGTTTAGTTTATCATGGTTCTAATGACATTGATATTATGCATAGATCATTGGACATACATGGTTTTTTTATTTAGATTGGGTAGGAGATTTGGAGAGTCGGAGGTCGACAAGTGGCTATGTGTACACTTTGTTTGGAGTTGTGGTTAGTTGGATGAGTAAGAGGCAGCCCATGGTTGCTTTATCCACCATAGAAGCAGAGTAAAAGGCTGTTACACATGCCTCTAAAGAGGCAATTTGGTTATAGAGACTTGGGAAAGGTATTGGTTTTAATTGCAAGCAAGTTAGGCTTGAATGTGATAGTTAGAGTGCTATTTGTTTAGCCAAAAATCCTATGTATCATGCTTGCACTAAATATGTTGATGTTAAGTATCACTTTGTGCGAGAAATGGTTGAAAGTAGAAAGGTATTAATTGAGAAAGTTGACACTTTGATTAATGCTGCAGATTATCTTACGAAGCCAGTTCCTATAGATAATTTCTTATGGTGCAGGAAAGCCATTGGCCTTGAGTCCTATACCTGATTTATAATTATTATTCCTTGTTTAGAATAATTGCAATATATAATGTCAAGTGGGAGAATGTTGGAAATAGGATGCCACTTAATTGAAATCCTAAACATTATTTATTTCATGTATCTCCTAAGTCCTTGGAAAGTGTTCCCCAACACTAGGATTAGAAAGAGATTAATAATTTGATGAAATAATCATGCTAATTGACATTTGTAATTAATTCTAAATGTTAGGAGCATGTGAGGGCGTCCAATATGAGTTTCTAAATAATAGGGGCACGTGGGGCACCCACATGGAAGATGAAACTCACCTTAAGTTAAGTTAACTATTTGGAGTAAAAGATAACACTTCTGAATGCATGTAAAGATCCTAGGAGTTAGGGTTTGATGTTTACATGCATGAAGTTCAATTCAGTTTAGAATTAGTTTAGTTTAGTTCAGCTATCTTCAGTTAGTTTTAGTTGAATGCTAGTTGACTTCAGTTAACTTGGAATGCATGACTACTTACTTGAGTTGAATGACAAATAATAGGTGACTACCTTCAATTAACAGGGGATGACCATTCTTGCATGACTGGTGAAGAGAAATGTTTCAGTTAACCAAGAATGACTTGGACCCACCTTGGGCACTCAAGTTGGATTCTTGGAATCAACTCCTTTTCATGCTAAGATATTTTAGAAGTATGAGTTAAGTGGGCCCACTCTTGGGCACCTACTTTGAGGATAAAGCCTTGAAGAAATTTATAGAATAAAGGTTGAGTTACTACTTTAGTTTGGGACACCCAAATGGATGAAGATGATGATTTGAGATTGTTCTTCATGTCATAACTCTACTTGCAAGAGATAGGCGTAACTTTTAGGAGATAGAGATTGAGCATTGTAATTGTAACTCTTTTGGAGTTTACAAAGTTGATTAATGCCTATTTATCTCAAGCAAGTTGAAGAGAGTTATTATCAGTTTTATTGCAGGTTGTGAAGAAGATTTGGTGAAGGAAGAAGAAGAATTCCCAAGAAAGAATTGGAGTTATTATAATCTACTTCAAAGATTATATAATACATTGATTCTTGGTGGAGTTTTTTCCCGAAAGGGTTTCTCCACGGTATATGTTGTGTATCTTCTAATATCCTATCTAATTCTTCTACAACTTTTGTCTCCATTCTACAAATGGTAAAATGCATTAATCAGATAATCACCCACAAAGAATCTGTAACAAAGAATACATATTTAAATCAACAATCATAAATTTTTATAAAGTATTAAGCTAAGAACACCTCAATTTTCAACAGAATCTTAAAATCCAACACCGATAGATTTAAAAATTTGGCAAGCATTTTGATACTTGATAGCATTTGAAAGCATATTCAATCATAGATTTTGTCAACCAGAAATCACACTATATGTAGCCTATCGGCTAAAAATAGGAACCTCGAGAAGGATATCTCTCGGTACTATATATATATATATATATGCTAGTAGCATTCACAGTGCAACATGGAAGACATAAAATTAATATGGGTTAAGATTAGGGTTATGGTTAGGGTTATAGATAGAATTAGGATTAGGGTTGGGGTTAGTGTTAGGATTAGGGTCAGGGTTGGGGTTAGCATCAAGATAAGGGATAAAGTTAGGATTAGAGATACAATTAGGATCAAGGGTAGGGTTAGGCTTAGAGATAGAATTAGGGTTAGCATTTGAATTGGGATTAGGATCAAGATCATGGTTAGGGTTATGGTTTGAGATAGAAGTAGGATTAGATTTGAGTTAGTGTTAGTATTAGGATTAGGGTTAGAGATGAAATTAGGATTAGGTTTGGGGTTAACATTAGGATTAGGGTTAGGGTTATGATTAGGATTAGGATTAGGGTTATGGTTAGGGTTAGAGATAGAATTAGGATCATCATTATAGTTAGTGTTAGAATTATGATTAGGGTTAGGGTTAGGTTTAGAGATGGAATTAGGATTAGGGTTTGGGTTAGTGTTAGGATTAGGGTTAAGGTTACATTTAGTGTTGGGGTTAGCATCAAGAGTAGGGTTAGCATTAGGATTAGAGATACAATTCAGATCCAGAGTAGGGTTAGTGTTAGAGATACAATTAGGGTTATAGTTAGGATTAGGATCAACATTAAGGTTATAGTTAGAGTTAGAGATAGTATTAGGATTATGATTGGGGTTTGTGTTAGTATTAGGATTAGAGTTAGAGTTAGGGTTAGAGATAGAATTAGTATTATGGTTGGAATTAGTATTAGGGTTGGGTTTAACATTAAGATAAGGGTGAAAGTTAGTTTTATGGTAAGATTAGCATAATGATTAGGGTTAGGGTTAGGATTAGATATAGAATTAAGATCAGGAGTAGGGTTAGAGTTAGAGATACAATTAGGGTTTGGGTTAAGATTAGGATTAGGATCAAATAAGGTTTATGGTTAGATTTAGAGATAAAATTAAGACTAAGGTTAGAGTTAGTGTTAGTATTAGGAGGGTTTAATTAAAATTACAATTCAAGTAGTGTTCAGGGTTAGTATTAGGGTTAGGGTTCAATTAAAGTTATAATTCAATTAGTGTTTAGGGTTAGTATTATGGTTCAATTAGGGTTAGGTTTCAATTATGAATTGGGTGCAATTAGGGTTTGGTTTAGAGTTAAGGTTAAGGTTAGAGATAGATTTAGAGTTAGGGTTAGGGTTTGAAATAATGTTATCTAAGGTTATGATTTGAGTTAGAGTTAGAATTAGTATTAGTTTCAGGGTTGCAATTAGGGTTAGGGTTAGTGTTAGGGTTAGGGTTAGTGTTAGGGTGAGGGTTAGATTTAGGGTTAGAGTTAGAGTTAGGATTATAAATAGTGTTATATTAAAGGATTTCTAAAAGAACCCTAATGTAAATGATAATTCTAAACCAAATTGTAATCTTAATCATAGCCCTAACCATAATCCTAATTGTAACACCAAGCTTTATTCCTAATCCTAGTAAATGCTACTTGAACCTTACCCTAATCATAACCCTAATCCTAATGTAAAGAAGAGCTATTTAAGCTCTTCTCTACCTTGTTCTTGGGATGGAGTGGAGCTCCATATTATGAGTATTCCATGCTTGATGGTCACTTCTAGAATATTTATAATCATAATTTTACCTTTTTAACCAATTTTTTGTCATAGTTGTTTGGTGTTCTTTCCCTATAATTGTCCAAGATCTAAGTTACTACTAGCGAGAGGGAGAAATTAGTGAGAGAAAAGGACATTTTTATGGAGGGAAAGCCACAGAGTGTGAAGAAAAATAGACAAAATATTAAAGGAAAGAGTAAAGTGATTGAGGAGGATAACATTGATATGGGTGTTGATATTCCTAAAATAGAAGGAATATTCCATAGCTCTATTGATTTTCCATTTGATATTTCATGTATCTCTTCATTATTAGAAACCATGGCTTCAATTGTGAATTTTCTTGAAAAAAACTAATGAAATGAATGAGGTTATTGATCTTCATTAAGATCAATAAAGTGAAGTTGGAAACATCTTTAATAAATGAGTGGGATATATTGGAAATATTGATGAACAATGAACCCAATTGAAGCTACACATTCTTCCAAGTATCAACCATGAAAGAAACCATCCACAAGAAAGTGTTGCAACATGAGCATGAAGATAGATAATTGATCAAATGATGATCTATGATAGATATGATGACCTAGAATGATTTCTAAATGTATAAGAACCTTGTAGATATAGGAAAGGCATGATGAGGTATGATAACTACCCTTGATATAAACATTAAATTCCTAATGCAAATAATAAATGCATGAGATAATGCATAGGAAAACTATTAAATGCCTAGATGACTAAAAGTAAATAATGAGGTCCATGGCACCATTATAAATAACTTATAGAAATAACAACTAGGATAACTTAACTCCTAAGTAAAATTATTAATGTGAATAGGCCATCACTAATGAATAGTTAGGAAATAACCTCATTCACACCAACACCCCCCATAAGTGCAACTAGGGAGTGTAGTTATTATGCAAATGATGCAATATGGAAATGCAATATGGGTCTTAGGAATGAGGAAATTTTAGGTACCCATGGACATATAATCATGCAACTAATCTCTCACAAATGAAGAAAAGTAGAAAACACAGTAGGATAAAACTCCTCTCCAAAAAAGAGATGCAATGTAAATCATGTACACGTGATAGAAGTGATGTATGGAGGTATCAACATAAATACCCCCCAAGAGATACATCCATCACAAGAAT
Source organism: Sequoia sempervirens (assembly GCA_007258455.2). Lineage (NCBI taxonomy): Eukaryota > Viridiplantae > Streptophyta > Pinopsida > Cupressales > Cupressaceae > Sequoia > Sequoia sempervirens. The sequence goes on from VDFB02234026.1 coordinate 221,719, forward strand.
ATAATATAATGACCCCTCCAATGAAGGGGAAGATGGAGACTGGATTTTCCCCCCCATAATGAAGTATCATCAAAACCAATGAATAAAGTTTGAAACCAAAAGAGAACCCAATGACGAAAAACCACATGTCTCACCTTAGGAAGAAAGAGATCCAATGGTAAATGTGGAAGATAGTCCAACTCCATGATGAAATGAGAAGGAAGATGTATCACCATATAAATCTCTGAAGAAGAATCAAGTGCCCCCGAAGATGTCTCACAAAAATTAGGATTCCCAATCAAGGTGGAAACAATGGAATGAGGAGACTCAAGAATATCCTCCAAAGAAGAATCTGAAAAGAGGAGAGTGACCCCCTCAAGTATGTCCTCCAAATCTATAGAACAAGAATAACAAGCCAAATCTGCAATACTAGAAACAAAGCCATCTTGCAACCACAAATCTAAAAAAAAAGAATATATCTTGCTCTGCTAAAGTCTTGGAATCAACTGTCAACTCTAATGAAGCAGGTGATGATGGAACCACAAAAAGAAGAGCCAAATTCAACCAACTGCCATAGCAATCATGTGAATTAATACCCATGCTAGAAGAAGGAGAATTAGAAACATAAGGATCATCATCATGATAGAAGTGGGAGAAGGTATACGCCATAGATTGATGATCATCCTAACCCATAGCAATGAGTTCTCATGTCTCCTTATGAATGAAAACTAAATTAGATGTGAACTTAATTGTGTTGCTCAATTGTGTAATTTGATAAACAGATAGAGAAGTATGGGCCATTTCAGGAATATAAAGAGCATTATACACTGGCCTTATACCCAAGTCAATATCCTCACATACCAGCAACATGAACAACATCATTGTTTGCAGTCAAGATCCTATCAAAATATGATGTTATAAGTGACCTTGGAATAATGTGATCAAAAGAGAAAGCAATATATTCTAAAGCACCCAAACCAATAATCCATCCATTAGGTTTAACAATATGAGTGGTAATTAATGCACGACCCTTGTCTCTTAAATCTCTAGAAGTAGTTCCTTTATCCTCTTTGTGTGGAGTATCCTCATGTGTGGTAGAAGAAGAAGGTGAACTAGAAGATGAAGAAGGAACTAAAATATTGTGATCCTTAAGAAGTTGTTTCAACTTGTGTATTTCCTTCTTATAGAATTTTTTTTCACTATGCCTAATACCTTTGTAAAAGGTACATGTGGGTTTCTCCTTCTTGGTTTTTCCCTCTTTAGAAGAGGTGGTGGAAGTCTCACTAGGTTTTGTATTAGGATTGTTCTTTTTCTTCCCTTTCCCCTTAGGTGGTGTGACTATCAATGCATGAGAATTAGAAGAGACATCATATTGACTAAGTTTTGATTGTTCCCTAGTCAATCTCTTACAAAAGGGCTCAAATCAAGGCATGAAAAATCTATCACCTAACCCATCCATAGTAGAATAAAGGAATTGGAAAAATATGCAAACACATCTTTCAATTTAGACAAAACTAGAAATATACATTCCTTATCAATTTTCTCTTTCCCACAACCTGCTAACTAAGATCACAATGATTTAAACTACACCAAATTATCCTCAATAGTAGGAAACATGTATTAGGAGAAAGAGATGCCAATTTTGCTTCTAATTGTGAATTTCTTACATCACTAACAAAACCAAAGAGATCCTTATATTTATCCCATACCCGTCTAAGTGTAGTACACACCTCAATGTGGAAGAATAAAGAATCAAAAAAATGCATAACAATCAAACCCATAGCCTCATTGCACTTGTTCTGATGTGAAAATATCACATATTCCTTAGGAAAATTAGGTTGTTCCTCACCCAAGGTAGACCATAATACCCTAAACCAAAGTAATCTCTACATCCTCATCTTCCATTTGTGATAATTATGAGGAGTAAGAACCTCAAATACTGATTCTACCATTAGAGCCACAAACACAAATCAAGCAAAAGGAAAAATATCTGATAGAAACCGATGTGAAACTCCCAAAATATAATTCTCAAGTGAAAATGAAGCTTCCCCAAGCAAATAGACCTTCTCTAAATAGTAGTATACCCAAGTAATCAAGTAAATGCCAAAAATTGAAAAAAATCAATGGATTATACCTAGGGCTGAATTTTTGAAAAAGTGCATGGATAGAATAGTAGAGCTCTAAATCACTTTCACAATGCCACTGAAATCTCCAAAATACAAAAAAATGGTGAAAAGATACAATCTTGGGAGTCCAAAAGGAAGAACTGACTTCAATTGAAAATAATTTGCACTTGAATAAAAATCTAGTAATATACTCTACACCACTATGAAGTACGCAAAACCAACTTTTTGTCGATATCTCGTTTGTGAAATTTTGATAATCTAACAAAAAGTTATGGAAAAATGAAAAAGCTACCCAATTTAGGTTTGTAGGCTAAATAGGGGAAAAAAATAAACCCCTTCAAGTTGGCCCTTGATCCTCCATGTGACCAGGTCAACGGTTGATGCAAAAAATAAGCATCGCCCAATGGGCAACGATGAAGCTGAGAGTGGGCAGAGGGAGGTCGGCGTCGTTGGTGGCAACTTCGATAGTCAAAAAGCTCTTGGTCACTAGTGGATGGAGACTTTAGCGATGATGGAAAATGAATTAGGTGAGAATCTTCGATGTCAATGAAAAAAGGAGTTGGCCGGTGAGACAAACGGTTGGTGTCAAACACGTAGTAAATGTGGGTTGATCGATAATGAAGTAAATATGGTCATTGACAGAAGTAAAGCTCGATAGACTCGATAGAAAAAGGGAAGACCAGGTACAAAGGTCAATAAAGAGAATACAGTCTTGCCAAAATTTAAAAAACTCTACCCAAAAGTATAATATATTCGCTACTGTAAAATGTCCACAAAATAATTCAACCCACCATAAAATATATTTCACCCAAACTTTTGAAAAAATATGCCCAAAAATATATATATAACCTACAAAAACACCTCAAAAAAAATTCACTAATGGGGGGAGGGCAATTTTTTGTGCTTGACTCTATTGATTTGTATAGTACAGATACCCAAATTTCTAGAAAAAGCCTCTGATGGCTCTAGAATAAAAGTGTCGAATTTCAATGATTTGACAAGTGTTTTAGGGGTTTTTGGACCTCTTGAACGTAATGGCAAGGTTAGATCTAACCCATTGTGCTTCAAAAACCAGTTTCCTCCTAGATGACAACAACTAGCCCATAATGAAAACCCTTGAATCTACAATGAAAATCTCCTCAGCTCAAGTCTCTAATTCAAGATAGAATTTTCAAGGCCTATGCTCTGATACCATGTTGGAAATATTGATGAACAATGAAGCCAATTGAAGTTGCACACTCTTCAAAAGATCAACCATGAAAGAAAATCATCCACAATAAAGTGTTGCAACATGAGCATGAAGATAGATAATTGATCAAATGATTATCTATGATTGATATGATGATCTAGAATGATTTACAAATATATAAGTACTTTGTATATATATGCAAGGTGTGATGAGGTAGGATAACTACCCTTGATACAAACATTAAATGCCTAATGCAAATAATAAATGCATGAGATAATGCATAGGAAAACTATTAAATGCCTAGATGACTAAAAGTAAATAATGAGACATGACACCATTATAACTAATTTATAGAAATGACAACTAGGATAACTTAACTCCTAAGTAAACTATTGATATTTTGCTGCCAGTATTTTATTTTTGTATGGTTATAACTAGGTTGTAGTGTTTGTTGTTTTCTATTTTTTATTGTATAGAGTTTGAGCCCCTTCAAAAACTTCCCTTTTACCCTTAATAAAAAATATAGTAGTACATCTTGACTAAATTAATTTTGTGACCTTAATTTTATAATTTATAAATAAAAACATTTTGTACATTATTTCACATGCTTTCATTTTATATTTTCTACAATTTTTTCTCTTAAAATAGCCCCTTATTGTTTTAGCAATAAGATTATTCATTTAGTGACCTCTTTAAAATATCAACCATCTATAGGTACAATGATTATTGTAAGGGGAGATAACAATCATGATTATAATACTAAAAATATAATTTTAATCAATCAAATTAAGGATAAAAAATTATTTGCAATATTTTCACTTTTCTTAGTTAATTCTCTTAGTTAGTTATATTATTATTGGGTACAATAATGAATATAGCATAGATCAATATTTTTATCAAGAGGATTTGTAATTTCATGCTCAAAGAATTCCATATTAAGATTATATTAAGCTTAAAATAAATATCATACAAATGAAGCAATGTGGTTGTATTATCAAATGTGAATTGATGCTATAAGTGATTGTAGGTGAGAAATAAAAAAATGGTATGTTCTTCAACATATTTTGCTTCAATAAACACAACACCTGACACCTTTCGTTATGATGGAAACTACCTAGAAAGTAATCAAATGCATCACCATTTAGAGAATAATTGATAATCTCTCGTGTGTACAATCATGAAAAATAAAGGAAAAATATAAGAAAATTATACCAATCCTTAAATAACTAAAAACATTTAAAAAATTATTAAGGATGATATTTGTGACATTTATGTTTTCTTTTTAGTTTTGTTGTATGGGAGAGGGATTATGTTATCTTTTATACGTCTCTTTCATTGTAATCATCTTTTTTCTTTGTTGATTGGACTCTTCACAAATATTTGATTGGTTGGCTTAAAATATATATAAATTATGTTTTACAAGAAAAATATTTGAAGTAAAAACACTAAACACTACTTAAATTTCCTTTGTAAGTCATTTATATATATCAACATGTTGGAAATGAATATGTGTAGAAGTTAAAAAAAATAAAGTGCTTATGAGATAATTCAAGAACCAATTTCACTATAAAGATTTTGAACATTTGTCTTCATTATATCAACATTCATTTAATTTTTTAAGACTATAATACTAAAATTATAATTTTAATCAATCAAATTAAGGTTAAAACATTCTTTGTAATATTTTCACATTTTCTTAGTTAATTATATCATTATTGGGTACAATAATGAACATAGTATAGATCAATATGTAATATTTTCACTTTCTCTTAGTAGATTTCTAGATCATTATATTCTTTAAAAAAAATTATAATGCAATATAGTAGTTCTCCAATGTAACTAATTTTAGTCATAATAAACTAGGAGATACCTACAAATAAAGGTCTCAATCACTAAATTCAAGGTTTTTTTGCATGTATAATGACAAAGTAACAATTAATTTCTAGAAAAATTACCTTGGAGAGTAGGAATACAAATATTTTAAAGAGATAGACGAGGCCATCTGGTACAACTCTATCCAAGTACATGGTCATAGTTGTGGCATTATTGTGAGTAGGGAAATGTTATAAAGTTTAATTAATCTAGATCATTGGGAGTTGTAGTGGTGACTGGCTAATGGGTTTAGGGATAAGTGTTAATTAGATTACCAAATAGATCAAGTTAAGGACCATACATATGTATCCATCACATCTATGCAAAGTAGTATAAAATGGAGGTATAAAACTATAGATTCAATTTTATCCCCACTTTGGGGTACACGTGAATCTACACACGAGTCATCCTTGCCAAATTAAACATGTAATAAATGAAATAGAAAATAGACCTAGGATATGGTGTATGTTGATGACTCACAATTTTAATGTACCCACAAAAATAAGCAACTTCCACAACTACACACAAAGTTCTTCAAACTCGAGGCCCCTTTTTGTTTTGATTATTTATCTTAGTTCAAATTTAAATCCTAATTCATAATTTTAATGTTCAATCAAATTAATTTAAATTATTAAATTTAATTAATTTTATTTTGTTTGTTTAGTTTTTATTCTCACAATTTAATATAGTTACGAAATGTTATGTTTTTCCTTGTTCTTCTCTATTTTTAATTCTTTTGATTTTGTTTACCTAGGTTGGTTTAAATTCTATTTTTATGGGCTTGACCCAACTAGCCCCCTCAGGTCCATAATATCCTAGCCAACCCAATACCAATCATCGTTTATCCTTAGTATCTCCATTAGTATTCTCTGTCAATCTATTACCCTTGCGGTTATTTCTTCTAGTTTTCCTTCTCTAAGTTGCTTAGCGAGGGCACCACCCTTATGTCACCTAACAATCACTCATCTACCACATACCCCTATCTTAGCCACTACTACCACTAATGGTATTTCCCATCCACTATTGGAGTGCCACCCACCTACTAGTAGGTAACCTACCCCTCCCCATTAAACTTTTTTACTATATAGGTAAACTTCAAGAGGCTTATTATTAGCTCTATACAAAGGTACTTTTAGGTGTAATTTTTTTGAAGTGTAAAATTTCATATACTTTATATAGTGATGTAATATATTTGACCCCATTTAAAAAAAAGAGAGAGTTTTTCATAGATTTTGTTACACACTTCTCATTTTGATACTTTTGAAGGGTCATATATTGTTCAAACAAACCCCTTTTTATATCTCAATTTTTTTGAAAACATGTTTATTTTGCATAGCACTCCTTATTTTGTATCTAAACTATATTTTTAAAATTTTGTCCACTTTTGGGCTTTGTAAAACTCTTTATAAATATGATTTTTTTTTGTAATTGTTGGGGGTCTTTTCAATAACTAATAATTGAAGGTTCCCATGTGTTCTCTTACTTTTATACATTCTTACATTTCCTTATCTTCATTGTGGAGTAATTTTTAATTTATCTACGTACACCATATAAGTATTATGAATAAAAATATTAAATTTTAATCATGTTGAGGAGCAAGGGATTATTTATGACAACTGTAGGTATAGAGATAGATCCTACTATAAATGTAGAGAAAATCAAATGGTTTAATAAATTTGATGAGTCCTTAGATTCACACAACTACATTTGGACTAAGTTGGCTAGTTTTTTTGGGGTTCAAGATGTCATGAGAGATCACTAGTTGGGAAATCACTCATTAGTTTAAGTTGTATTATTTTTTCCAATATTAAATAATTCTTCACCAAATTAAAATCATTGAGAATGTAGTTAAAATAATGTAGAACTAAAAAAAGAAACCTATTTGATCCCTAGCAATTTTTACAATCTTGGTTTAGACCATAGTTGAAAAACTCGGCAAGCCCAAAAAATACAGTTCAAAAAAAACTTAGAAAAAACTCGACAACTTAAAAAATTGCTTAAACTTCATTAAAAATATTTTTTTTTTGCAAAATTCAATGATAAGATGCATCCAATAAGTCAATAAAATGAGTACATAGAAGAAACAAGCCAAGTCTAGTTATATTTGATTGATTTGAAAGAAAATTAGATACAAAATCACATCCTCATGTGGAATGCTCAATACGTTGATATTGATAGTCTGAAACAAAATGAAACTAGCAAATTGTTTTTGTAAAACTAAAAGTAAATACAACATTAATATATTTTAATTTTTACAAATTCACATCTTCCTCTTCCCATGTCTAGTTCTCACTACAAGAGAGGGTGTACTCGTAGGGCTCTGTTGTGGCTCCTCAACCTCCATCCTAGATGTAGATCCTACTGCTGGTGGCATTGGCATTGGCAATGACTCCTCCTCAGGATCATCCTCATGAATGTCATCCAATGAGAATGCAAATCCACACCCCTCCTCCATTTCATGTCGCTCTAATTCATAGATGTCATCCTCAGAAAATAATGGAGGTTGCTCATCTCACCCTGTCCAATCACTGGATCTATCATCCAAATCAATTAGATTATCTAATATTTCCTTAATCTTTCTTATGTGCAACCAAAGATTATATTGCACATATACAAGGTCATTTAGGCATTTTTGAGCTAGTTTGTTCCTCTATGTAGATGGCCTCAAACAAGCTCCAATTTCGCTCATAATTGGATGAACTACAAGGCTGCGATAAGATACAGAGGGAATTTTTTTGGAGATGTGGGGTATTTCCACCCCAATTTGACCACCAAACATCTACAAAAAATAAACTAAGAGTTAGAAACTTAGAAAGGAAATTCAAAAGTTGAAAACATATTTTATCAAATTATCAATATTTGTAACTTGTAACTTGTAAATTTCAAATTTTATACCTGGTGGTTGATTGTGTATTGCTCTCTTTGCTAGCTTTGAAGAGAAGAGTGCACCCATTTTGTCCCTATAACTTTGCAATTCATTAACATGAGGTCTTCCACCTCAAGCTCGAGTGTCATCCTCTAAATGCAATTAGTGAGGCCCTCCATAACCTCTCCAGTAGGATCTGAGTAGGTGCCTAAATGAAAGAAATGAGGGTTCAAGAAGTACCCTGCTGCATGGATGGGTTGGTGGAGTTGATGGTTCCACCTCCTATCAATAATCTCCCAAATGGGATAAAATTTGAGGTTGTCCCCCTTATAAGAATTTCTTATTGCCTCCTTGGACCTATCCATGCCCTCATAAAGATATCTCATTAGGATTTTATCCCCATCCACCAAGTGAAGAACTCTAACCAAGGGCTCTGACACCTACAAATTACAATATAAAAATGCAAAAAGATTAGAGTTACAAATTTACAATGAAAGACATTACAAAATATATTTAATTGAATTCAAATTCAAAGTTTTGAAATTGAAGTTACCTTCACAATCTCTGCAACACTTTGTGCAAATTGGGCATCAAACATAATGCTTGAAACCTTATCTCCTTCCCACTTCTCCAAATAAGTTGAGTCCATCCATGGTTGACTCACAAACATTTGTTTTAATGCTGTTAAAGAACCAAGAATGATTTGCAATGTTAAGAAAACCGTTGCAAACCTTGTGACACTTGATCTCACCAATTCTTTCCCATGGGTGTGCTCCCTAATCAAGTGAAGAACCCAAGGGTGATTGTAGATATATTTAGTGATCCTCCTCACATCCTCTACAATTGGTGTGACCCAATCTAGTTTTCCTATGTCCTCCAAAAGAAGGTCAAGGACATGCGTTGCACAAGGTGTCCGAAAAAGTGAGGGGTGTCTATCTTGGAGGAGTCTTCCTGCTGCCACATATGCTACTGCATTATCAGTTATGATTTGCACAACATTTCCTATCCCCACCTCCATGCAAACTTCCTCCAACATGTTAGCCATTTTTTTTTGCATTTTTTACTATGTGGGAGGCATCAATTGATTTTAAAAACACCACCTCATCTTTGCATGCAATCAAGAAATTAATGATGGTATAGTTTTTTCCATCCGTCCACCCATAAAAAAAAATAGAGCAGCCATATTGTTTCCAATTTTCTTTTTTCTCCTCTATTGCTTCCCTTGCCCTTTCAGTTGCATTACTAAGCAACCTACAAGTACAAAGTGAAATTAAGTAAATAATTTTAACTTGTAAACAAAAAATAGCTTAAATTCATCATAAATTAAACTTAAAAAACATAAATTTATCAAAAATATTAAATTAAGTACTGACTAACCTGCCACCCAAATCTAAGTGAGAAGGTGCCTCATAGCCTTTTCCTGCAACTGCCAATGCGGTGACCAAATTGTGCCAATAATTATAACTCGCCACATTGAAAGGGTTTTTGTTAACATACCAAAAATTTTCACAAGCAATGTTTGCTTGCTCATTCACCTCCCTATTCCACCCAGTCACCTCTAAGGAAGGTTGTGCACTAGCTGTGTTTCTAGGAACAAAATAATCATGCATGCGTGTAGGTGTCGGTCTTGCGGTTTCCCTTGGTGCTCTACTAGAGGTAGATGAAGGGATGGAGGTGGTGGTGGGTTTCCTTCACACATGTGGACCATGAAGAGAGCCCACTATTCTTTAATTAATGTCATGATCATCATTCGACTAAAGTGGAGCACCTTGAGAAGTGGCTATGGCTGCTTGCATTGCTGCTTTTGTTTTCTCTCTTTGTACTTTTGTTTCTTCTATAGTTGCAAGTATGGCATTCATTTGCATTTTTATTTCTTCTATGGTTTCTAGACAAGCCTTAGCATCCCATTGAGGGATGCTTGCAAGGTGGTATTTGAGGCGATTGACGCCTCCATGATATACTTTTTTGCATCTAATGCAAAAGACTGAGCCAGGTTCATGTCCTAGATAAGCATATTTCCAAGCATGATCTCTAGCTCATAGAGGATGAGTGCTTACAAATCCCCTAGGCACAAATGGGGCAGAGCCTGAGGTAGAAGCAAATTCATAAGCCATTACAAATAAACCTACACAAAGTGAAAGCACAACTTGTTAGTTTTTTGATAGAATTTTTTAAAAAAAGCTAAATTAGATTAAATCAAAAGAGATTACTTTAAATTACTAAAAATATAAACTAATCTAAGATTCTAAACATTTTCATAACAAAAAAATGGATTAAAGAAAGAAAATAATAACTAGGGTTTCAAAAAAATGTGACAAAATGTAAAAAATCTGAAAATTATTTGAAACTAGTAAAAAATTAAGCTAATATAAGATTGTAAACATGTTATTCAACAAAAAAGAGGATTCAAAACAAAAAAAATAACTAGGGTTTCAAGAAAATTTCAAAAAATTAAAAAAATTAGCAAAATATGTAAAAAAATAAAAAAAATTCATCAAAAAATCTTGTTTTAATGAATCTAAATCTTGTTTTGATGAATATAAATGTATTTAAATTTTTTTCACACTAAATTCAGATGATTTTAAACATAGAACCAACAAGAATGAAGAAAAAAAATTTAAAAAGAAAGAATAAGAAAAATAAAAAAACCTACTTGGAAATCCAATTTGCCTTCAAAATTTGATGTAAATGCCCTTTAAATATCATCTCCTCGATGCAAAATCACTGTAAATCAATGCACAATGCTTTGGAGAGGGTTTTTCTAAGTGTGAGAAGACAAATGAATGAAAAAAAAACTTAAAATTCTTTTTTAGTGGTTGCTTGGGTGTGTTCATGATCGTGCGAGTTTTTTGCAAAAACTCACCGTACTTTTTGCAAAAACTCGCCAAAAGTTCGAAAAGTTTTTGCAAAAAAATGGGTGAGTTTTTTCGGCATATAAATACTGGATAAACTCGGGAGTGAAAAAAACTCACAATTTTTTCTTCACTTGTTGAGTTTTGCGCGAGTGTTGCATCTATGGTTTAGACTATTGAATCCTTTTTCTTACCTTTTATGCCACAAAGGGTACCCTAGGAGCTTAGTTCACAATGTCATCTCTAGATGACTTTTCTACAACTTTCATGAGGGAGAAAGTCTAGACCATTCAAATAGGCACTCCTAAATTTTCTAAGTCACATAGTTTCCAACCAAGACATAAAATAGCATAAATGATTTGGAAACAAGGATAAGAAATATAAAAAGGATAAAAAATTAGATGCTTGTAAATTATCTTTAGAAATATCATCTTTTAAAAATGACAAGACTAAGAAAGATAATGTTCAGTGCGCCCATTGTAAAAGGATTAGCCTTAATTAACATGTGTTTGATGAAACAGATTGATCACTCGATTTTTTTTTGAAATTATTAACATTTGTTTTTCTAAGTGTCAAAGAATTTTTTTCACATGATGGTTATTCTTGTTATCATGAAATCTAGCAATGCTCGTTCCACGGATAACCCCCCTACGAAACTTGTCCATTTCATGGGTTTGTGAAGTTCAAGTATGCAAAACGAGGTGATTTAAATCCACCTCGAAGTGCATTACGAAGCCTCAAACAATCAGTTTGAGCATCCCCCTCCGTTTTCCTCGTAAAGACCTTTGAAACGAGTACCTTCATGAGCTCTCACTGTTGATACTTAGTAAAATAGTGAAAAGTGTAGTTGTTTGAAAAAACAACACTCTAGCCTTTTTTTAAAATTTGACTAAGTATCAAAAGTGCAAGGGTGCTAAAAATCAACGCCCTGCACTTAAGTGAATGTGTTTTGGTGCAAAGGCACTGATTTTTAGCGCCCTTGCACTTTTCTTCCAAACTTAGCCAATTTTTTACTAAGGTGTTGTTTTTTAGTGCTTTGCACTTTTTCTAGTTTTGTGCCACTTTTTATGCCTTAATTAGTTGCACGACTTATGTTCATTTATGACACTCCCAAATCAATTTTAAGTGATTTTGATTGACTTTTAGTTCACTCCTCCACTTCATTTCGCCATGTTGAAGAGGTTTCATCGTTTTACAAAGAGGCATACAAGTTTTATGGCATTGAAGAAACTCGTTCTCCCACTCAATTTTTTCACTAAATCCTACACTAGAGTGATCTTCTCAAATGCCAAAGCACTTAATTTCCTCACCATTGCACTTACCACATGAGATCTTCAAGAGACTAAGTGTAAGGGCATTGAAAATCAGCGCCATGACACCTTTTTGCAAACTTTCACACTAAGTGCAAGGGCGCTGATTTTCAACACCCTTACATCTAAAGTCATCTCCCCAAGTGTAAGGGCACTGATTTTCAAAACCCTTACACTTTTTCTTGATTTTCACTTAAACACTTCAAATTTTCCTAGTTTCGCTCCGAACCATGTTTTTTCCACTTTGTGCATCATTTTTTGTGCCTCGTCACTCACTTCATGCTTGCTCAACATCGTTGCTCACTTCACGCATCCCAATGCTACTTTTCTACTAACACCTGTTAATTCACCATCCTTGTAGTTTCTCTTCAGATCTCGTCAAGTGATCCCAAAGGTGATGTCCTTTGACCTTGGTTCTTCCAGATAAAAAGTTCATGCAGGAGACCAGGAAGAAGTATGAAGACTCCGTGCCCAAGCAAGGAACCATGAAGATTCATGATCTCCAGTGTTAGAATTTTTGATGCTTTCCATTATGCATCTTGTAAATAGTTTTTGACATCTTAAATGTCTTTTCTCAAAATGTAATTACACCGAAAATAAAAGTTGTAATTTCTTGAAGACAAATTACACTTTGATTTTGGTCAAAGTTAGGTGAGATTTTCCTTAATTAGCTCACCTAACTTTCCTAATTTTACTCATTTGATTTCCTAGATTTGCTCATCCCTCTCCTCTATATATATGAGGGATTTCTATTGTAATGTTTGTCTTTTATCTCTAGCAACGAAGTGGTGCTCATTTTGCAAAAAATGTATGAAACTTTGTGTTCAACTTTGTGAATCTAAATCTTATCAATAAAGAAGGAAGTTGCATACCAGACTTTGCGTTGAATCAATCGTCTTTGGAAGTTGATTAAGATTGGTAGTAATTATTGTGTGAGATCTAAGGGCTTCAAGAAAATCTATGTGAACTTTGTGTTACATTCTTTACTTTGAATTTAAGTTTATGTTTGAGTAACCTTTGGTGGATAAACTGCAAGACTTTGTGCTTGCATTTGTTCGCCCTGTTCATGGAACTATTGTGGGGATGTATCTAGAATACTTTGCACTTCTAATATAACACTTGTTACGTATCTCAAGGATCTATTATTGGAAAGTTACAGAATGACTTTGTGCATTCATAAGCTTTCCTTTCTCATTTTTATCGTTATTGTTATCATGCTGGTATCTCCACACTTTGCTTTGTCAAGATAGAGATATTGGAATTACTGCTTTGTCTTTAGTTTGAAGTTGCACTGAATCAGAACTACCGACTGTGGAGCGTTGTAAAACATCTTCTCTAAAAAAAGAGAGAAGGATGAATGTGACACACCTCAAATCCATTAATCATAGTGTACATATTGTAAATACTTAGTTAGTTTTACTTGTTTCTAAAAGCAGTAAAAAGGGCGCCTCTCCTTTTTGAGAGGAGAGATTATATCTCACATAGTTGTGGCTGAAGTCCTAGTTGTGTAATCTATTGAAAATTTGATTACATAATTTTCACCGAACAAATTTTTAGCGACTCCCCTGGGGACACGATATGCATTCAAAAGCCTCACGCTTTCGTTTGAAGTATACTTGTGTCCTTTTTCATTGTAAATTATTTTCTTGTAAGTTTTTCAAGTTTTCATGAAGGACATGTAAATGGCTACTCAAGGTCCTTGGGGAAATGCTTTTGGTCCATTGAGTCTATCTCTACCCCTACATGCTCTTCCTGAAGGCTCACAAAAGAACTTTCCCAAGTTTTTTGGTGATGGACAACATCCTGATGAGCACATTGTTGATTTCTACATGGCTTGTGGTGTTCATGGTGTTGAATACGAAGATGTATGATCTATAAGGCTATTTGTGGAGACTCTCCAAGGTGTCACTACAGATTGGTTTTATCATCTGGCACTAAGTACCATCACCAACTGGGCAACTCTCATAGTCAAGTTTGAAGGAATGTTCAAACCTCCTAAAGATACTCATGCTTTGTTGGCTCAACTCACCCAGTTGAAGAAAGAATCTCACATGCCTATACGTGAGTTCATTGCTCACTTCAACAAGTTGACACGAAGAATTCCAACTGTTGCTCAACCTACAACTAAAAATTTGAAATGTTTCTTTGTAAATGCTCAAGTTCTTGAGGTTGGTTTCTTGTTGAGAAGTGTACCCCTAGCTACTCTTGCAGTTGTGTAGACCTTGGTGACAAAAATTAAAGATGATCTCATTCTTGCTGGGAAAATAAAAATTGAATCAAATGAGTCTGAAGCAAGCCCTTCTTTGGAGTTATTTTCTTCCTTCACAAGGATGGATCCTATGGTGCAAAGGTTGGTAAATGAGCTACTTGTCCTAAAAAAGAAGCTAGCTCATAATTTTGTTGTTGGGAATCAACACAAGTTATCTTCACCTCCGAAGAGGCTTGCTCTTGAGGTACTGTTAGTAAAAGCAATAGAGAAGCATCCTAACTCCTATCCAAGTGATCTCGCTATTCTCTTCTGGGAAAAAGAATCGGACATAGCTGGCGACTCCCATTTTTGGTTTATGTAGTCTCAGAAAGCCATTGATGAAAAGAAGAAGGATGAAAGTCATTTTGTTGAAGTTCAAGTGAATGAAGACAATCTTGTCTTGAGATCTAAAAAGATGTACATGCACGAAGATCTTAGTTGAGTCGAAAAGAATGCATCTGTGTTTCAAGGTCATGAACTTGAACACGTGTTGCATAAAATAATTTCCCAAAGGCATGATGAGGACCTTTTTATAAATAATTCAGATTTTCCCAAATCTGAAGATGGTGAACATCATATTGAGGTATGCAGTGCAATCATATCTTCATCTGAATCACATGAAGGAGATCATTTCGATCAGCATGAGGTTTCCATGGTTGATGAATCAGTTGTTCAGGTAGCAACTGGTAAGAAGCATTCAATATTTGACCAATCAAGGGAATGTCCCAAAAGACGTCTTGTTTGGTTGAAGGCCGATGGGAAGACAAAGGTTCCACTTGCACTTGAGCGTGAAGATAAACTTGAGGATGCAACTAAAAATGTATTTGTAGATGCATAGGAGCAGTCTGAATTCAATAACTCATTTTGGAGCAGCAGTATATCGGATATATTTTCAGAGGTAGTTGAACTTGTTCATCTCTTTCTAGAAGCAATGCCTCAACTTCATCTACATGTAGCTACTAATGATCATAGAAGGCCTTGCAAGCTGTTGAAGAAAGGAACCTATTTTTTTGAACCTATGAATGGTTTCATTTGAGAAGATTTCATTGATGGCTAGTTTTAATTAGGTAGGTTTTTACCTTTTCAATAACTGCATTTGCATAGGTTTGCATTTTGTTTTCGTAGATTTGTTTTTGTTGTCGTCGCCTGACTCCAAGCCCAATGGATTGATAAAGGCACTTGAATTTTGGATTTCTTCTCCCTTCATTCATTTCAAAGAACGGCTGAAGGAATATCCCTAGTAGGATCCAACTGTTATCATGAAATCTAGCAGTGCTCGTTCCACAAATAAACCCCTACAAAACTTGTCCATTTCATGGGTTTGTGAAGTTCAAGTATGCAAAACGAAGTGATTTTCAATCCATCTCAAAGTGCATTCCAAAGCCTCAAATAGTTAGTTTGAGCATCCCCCTACGTTCGCCTCGCAAAGACCTTTGAAATGATTACCTTCACGAGCTCTCACTATTGATACTAAGTGAAATAGTGAGAAGTGCAATTGTCTGAAAAAACAACGCTCTAGCCTTTTTGAAAATTTGACTAAGTATCAAAAGTGCAAGGGCACTAAAAATAAGTGCCCTTGCACTTAGTGAATGTGTTTTGGTGCAAAGGCATTGATTTTTAGTGCCCTTGCACTTAAGTGAATGTGTTTTGGTGCAAAGGCGTTGATTTTTAGTGCCCTTGCACTTTTCTTCTAGACTTAGCCAATTTTTGACTAAGACGTTTTTCGGTGCTTTGCACTTTTTCTAGTTTTGTGCCACTTTTTATGCCTTAATTAGTTGCACGACTTTTTCTCATTTATGACACTCCCAAATCACTTTTAAGTGATTTTAATTAACTTTTAGTTCATTCCTCCACTTCATTTTGCCATGTTGAAGAGGTTTCATCGTTTTACAAAGAGGCATACAAGTTTCGTGGCATTGACGAAAATCGTTCTCCCACTCAAGTTTTTCACTAACTCCTACACTAGAGGCAATCTTCTCAAATTTCAAAGTGCTTAATTTCCTCACCATTGCACTTACCACATGAGATCTTCAAGAGACTAAGTGTAAGGGTGTTGAAAATCAGCTACCTGACACCTTTTTGCAAACTTTCACACTAAGTGCAAGGGCGTTGATTTTCAACGCTCTTACACCTAAAGTCATCTCCCCAAGTGCAAGGGCGTTGATTTTCAGCGCCCTTACACTTTTTCCTACTTTTCACTTAAACACTTTAAATTTTTCCAATTTCGCTCCAAACCACATTTTTTCCACTTCATGCATCATTTTTTGTGCCTTGTCGCTCGTTTCATGCTTGCTCAACATTGTTGCTCGCTTCATGCATCCCAATGTTGCTTTTTCTACTAATGCCTGTTGATTCAACATCCTTGTAGTTTCTCTCCAAATCTTGTCAAGTGATCCTGAAGGTGATGTCCTTTGATCTTGGTTCTTCTAGATAAAAAGTTCATGCAACAGACCAGGAAGAAGTATGAAGACTCCGCGCCCAAGCAAGGAACCATGAAGATTCCTGATCTCTAGTGTTAAAATTTTTGATGCTTTCCATTATGCATCTTGTAAATAGTTTTTGACATCTTAAATGTCTTTTCTCGAAATGTAATTACGCTGAAAATTAGAGATGTAATTTCTTGAAGACAAATTACACTTTGAATTTAGTCAAAGTTAGGTGAGATTTTCCTTAATTAGCTCACCTAACTTTCCTAATTTTACTCAACTGATTTCCTAGATTTGCTCATCCCTCTCCTCTATATATATGAGGGATTTTTATTGTAATGTGGATCTTTTTTCTCTAGCAACAAAGTGCTGCTCATTTTGCAACAAATGTATGGAACTTTGTGAATCTGAATCTTATCAATAAAGAAGGAAGTTGCATACTATACTTTGCGTTGGATCAATCATCTTTGGAATTTGATTAAGATTGGTAGTAATTATTGTGTGAGATCTTATACTTCAAGAAAAATCTTATGTGAACTTCTTTGTGTTACATTCTTTACTTCATTCCTTCGTAAGCTTTCCTTTCTCATTTTTATCGTTATCGTTATCATGCTAGTATCTCTACACTTTGCTTTGTCAAGATAGAGATATTGGAATTACTAATTTGTCTTTAGTTTGAAGTTGCATTGAATCAAAACTACCGACTGTGGAGCATTGTAAAACATCTTCTCTGAAAAAAGAGAGAAGGATGAATGTGACACACCCCGAATCCATTAATCATAGTGTACATGTTGTAAATACTTAGTTAGTTTTACTTGTTTCTAAAAGCAGTAAGAAGGGTGCCTCCCGTTTCTGAGAGGAGAGATTATATCTCACATAGTTGTGGTTGAAGTCCTAGTTGTATAATCTATTGAAAAGTTGATTACATAATTTTCACCCAACAATTCTAAGGAAAATATAATAATAAGAAAAAGGAAAGGGAAAGGCTCCTATAGTAGTTGCATATCTACCATTGACATGGGTACTTCTAACAAGAAGGATTCTATTGGAGTATCCAAGATAAAAAATACTTTCACAAAATAAATAATATGCAAAATAAAAGAAACTATAATAAGCAACCTATAAAATTTACAAGATAGCCTTGCATATAAAGGAAAGGATGTGGAGGTGCAAAGCTAAGAGTTAAACTTTGACTACCTCTCCAAAAGTGAAACATATGTAGGACTCTATGGAAAAATGTAGAGACACATAGTGAGTCCACATGAGGTGAGAGAAAAAGTGACATGTCCCCCAAGTGAACTTAAGATTAGTGTGAATAGGACTCTCCTAGATAGGCTAAAAGCTAACTAGATTGGTAATAACTATTTTCACACTAACACCCCCCTTAAGTGATACTTAGAGAGAAAGCTAAAAATTTAAAAAATGAGTCTCAACAACAAGCCTTGATAAGGTACTCATGTACAATAAAGATCTCTCATAAATAAAGAAAAGGAGAAAACTTGGTGGGAATAAAATTGCTCTCCAAAAGAGAGAAAGAGAAGGAAAGAAACAACCTCAAAATTTGTCCCATAAAGATAGGAATATGGAGATGAATAACTTCTGAATTATGTAGTAGTTGTAAAAAATATCAAAGATGAAATTATGGTGTCTATTGGAATCAAGAAACCTCAAAATATTATAGATTAAGATAAGACATACTAAACACTGTATGACTGATATCTAGTACACTACTCAACCATGAATACACAAATGAAACAAAGGAAAAAATACTCTACGAAGCTAAATATTTAGATAGTTGTAATGGTATGAATTTTCACCCCTTGAAAATTCCCTTTTTATGTACCTCCTACCTTAGATAAATTAAATTCGATGATGCTATTCCATGTCCCTCATTTGCTTCCCATCCACTTGGCAGTTGTTTTTAGTGTTGGTGGAGGATATTTTGTTAGGGACACTAGCGCAACATGCAGATGTCTGCATGATGTGTTGTCGTCCTGACAGTTTCCTACCTTTGGAATCCATAGAGGCATTACAACTCTCCATTAGAAATAAAGTGTAACATTTATGCGCCCTTGACTAACCTCAAATGAATCCTTTGCCTCTAATTTCACCTTCAAATATCTATCTCCTTCCTTCTTGAACAAATTATGGATCTTTTGGGCATTCTACTTGATCACTCACACTTCATTCACAACACTTTCATCACCATTGAAATTGTAAATTGATACTCTACTGGTTTTACTCCTCTCGTTGTTGCAGAAATGTTGGCATCTACAAGCTTGTGAGCTCACACCATCTCCCATTTGGCTTGAGTGCACATGGTTGAAGCCCCAACATTTTCCCATCATTGTGTGTGTAGGTATTTCATTCGTGTGGAGCTTGCAGGAGGCTAGACTAATCGTAAGCTGGATTTCTACTACTCTTTCTCGTCATTTCGTTCATAATCAATCTATCTATCAAGTTAATGTATTCTTCTTTTTTTCCAATAATTTAGTTGTTTTCTGCTTTCTATAATTATATTAAACTATATTTGTTAGGTTGTTACTAGGTTTCTTTAGCTTCTAGACTGTACTTTACATTCTTTGTCCGAACGGGCGCTAATGCCCAACTAAGATGCCAACGCACCATGCTGTTGTGTGTGACCCACACTGGAGTCCTCCGGTCATGAGCTATTGAAGTTACAGTCCGGAATCCTGAAACTTGCTCACTTGACTACCTAAAACTCTCAGGTTGGTAGAAGGAAAGAGACAGATCAGTTGTCCTTCCATTTCACCCTTTTAAACATCAAACCTATCTTAAACAACCCCTTAGCTTGAGGTACATCAAGGTAGCTGGATGTTCTAGACCCTCTCGCGATCTAGGGTCTTGAGTAGTCGACCCCCCTCCTCTATAATAGTACTATGATCAAGGAGAAAAAAAAGAATTCACAAGTGACATGCAGTACATTACTAAAATATGCATGATTCTCTACATAAGTACTAGAATCATAAATTATGATCAACTAAAAATGTAGAATGTTGTTCCATTGAAACCAAGGAAGCATTAATAACCATGTGATGATACCCCCTTTAATATTGAAAAGGAAGAGGTATATGAAGATCAACTGAAATTTGGAACATTTGTCTACAAGAGAATGTAGAATGCAACATTAGGTCCAAATGATGTATATGAAAAAAGGGTTAAAAAATAATGTAACATTTGTGTTCAAGAGTCTCAAGAGAAGACATATAATGCCATAACAAACCGCTGACAGGTGGTTAAAAAATGGTTTGATAGGAAGGCGTTTGAATCCAGATTCAAAGAAGGTGACTTATTCTTGAAATATGATGAAAGTGCTGCTAAGCTAGGGCAACATGCAAAATTCAATTCTCTTTTGAAAAGGATCATTTCCTATTGCTAGTTGTAAATAAATCAATGCTTTTGAGTTGGTGGATTTGAAGGGAAATACCCTTGAGATTCTAGTCAATGGAATCTATTTGAAATATTTCAATTAATGCTTAGCCTTTGTGCCATTTTTTAAATAAGTAGTTAGGTTTGCTTTATGTTTGTGTGGTGTTTTTTTCCTTCAATAAGTGTTGCGGGTACATGTTGTTCAACTTTCTCACTTGGTGTCTTACGAATGTGGCATCTTTCTCTAAGTACAATCATCATAAGAAGTGACCCTTATCGGCCACCCCTTGGCTGAATTTAATGCTTATGCTTGCAAAATTCCCATCTTTCACTATTTTCTAGCATCATGTTTCCCAAATGGTAATGTGATGAGTCATTTATATATCTTCCTTAAAGGTTGGCATTTCCCAAAAAATAAGGAAGCTAATTCGCACGAGTGAGCTCTTCGAAAAGCAATTGAAATACTAATTGTTTCATTCATTTGCATTTTATCCTAAGTGCGAGAAGAAGTAGAGAATAGTGCAAATGAGAAAGAATCAAGTTATAGATAATTCATCTAAGTGTGAATTTCAGTGAAGTTGAGAGTTTGCAGTGCAAAAGCAATAAAATTAAGCAAGTGACAATTTCCAAAGAGATTTGAAGCAATGCCCATCCAAGGGAATCCTCTAGTGTTGGTTCTAAAGAAGCATCAACTTTATCTTTCTTTACCAATTTTTTTTTGGAGATAAATCATACTCCTTGGCGCCAATACCACCTAACCCAGTGTTTATGAACTCTCAATTTCTAAATCAGGTAAATCACAAGGACTCAACTCTGGTACTGGATTTCGTTGATGATATCCATGACCTAGAATTATATAAAAAACCCAAGGGCCTTTGTGAAGGTTCTTTTGTGAGGATGCAAAAGAAAGTAAAGGAGAGAGATCTTGAAACTCTGGGCATTTTACTATGGAATTGCGATCTACCACAATACATGGTACCTTTGGTGCATCTATGTCCTAAACTTGTGGATGCTTGTGCGGTAAATTTTGATACTCATGCTGGGATCATTCAAGGAAAAGAGTTGACGGTTATCATCCGTGTGTAAGCTATCCAGGATATGCTATGTGTCTCATTCGACTCAGCAATGGTGGAA